>PVIH01001706.1:0-53615 GCA_004025045.1 Sigmodon hispidus | reverse complement strand
CATTTTGCGAAAGTGTGACAAGTGTTCCCTTTACAATCAACCATCCTTACCCCCTGGGAGTAATCCTAAGGGTACAAGGAGCAATGAGATTTGGCAGCTAGATGTGTTTCACTTCCCAGAATTTGGTAAGATGAAATGTGTTCATCATACCATTGACACCTACTCAGGAATGCAGTGGGCTAGCGCCCTGAGTTCTGAAAATGCTAATGCAGTACTCACTCATCTTCTGGAAGCCATGGCCATATTGGGTATTCCTGATCAAATTAAGACTGACAATGCACCAGCATATGTTTTCCAGAAAATGAAGCAGATTTTTGGATATTATGAGATAAAGCACCTTACTGGGATACCACACAATCCCACTGGACAAGCAGTTGTGGAAAGATCCCATCGCACCTTGAAAGAGATGCTTCATAAACAGAAAGGTGGTATGCAAAAACCTAGGGAGAGATTACATAGTGCCTTGTTGACATTAAACTTTCTTAATGCTGATGAGAAAGGAACTTCAGCTGCAGAGAAACACTGGGTAATAGAAAGGACTCCTGAGTTGAATCAACCTGTTTATTTTAAGGATGTACTAACTTCAGAATGGAAGCCAGGGCATGTGCTTCGTTGGGGTAGGGGTTTTGCTTTTGTTTCCACAGGAAAAGAGAAAATATGGGTACCAACAAGATTGATAAAGAACCGATTCAAAAATCCTCCTAGGCGAAAGAGTAATGGCTCATCTACCGATAAGACAATTGGATATGTGGTAAGGAACATTCATTTAACTAAGGTGGGGCAGGGTCTTAATTTTGTTTTTACAGAAGAATGGATACAACCCTCTTCATAAAGCTAAAAGGATGCTGAATGCTCAGACTTCTGAAACGTTATAAGGACTACAGGGGATTACAAGAACACCTGACACTGACAGGCACTAAGGGTAATTTCTCTATTCTCACAACTGTACATCTATATCTAATGATTATGTATTTATGTATATAAAGGAGATCCTAGTTTGGTAACAAAAAAGGCTGACCTTGGAGGTGGAGCAAGTGGCTTTCTCCCTCTCTAAACCCAAGCGTATTGGTGAATAAAACCTTAGAGACTCTGTCTCACATCAGAAAAGCCACCTGAGGTGAGACAGAAAAATAGATGAAATATATAAGGACCAATATTATCTCGGTTTTATTTTAAATCTTAAATCTTACTTCTTTCTGCTTTTCTTACTCTCTTAATCTAAAAATCTGGTCTGCACACAATTCTTTCTGATGGTTCAATGTCTTCAATTAATAGCATTCATTGGATTCCCCACTATAAAAAACAATTTCTCCTACCAGCACTCTCCAAGGCATCCAGAAGGAAGATGGGGTCCCTACCGAAAAAAAAAAAAGCAGAAAATGAAAGACCTTTGAGACAGAGAAAGAAGGAACCTGCTGTATGTCACTCAGTGATCACTTCTGAGGTACAGGCCAATCAGGACAGTTTTAAGATAGTTTCATATCATATTTTAACAAGAATTTCAGGTGGACTCACTCCGTATGATGAGAATGGTTATAGATGTTTGTGGAATGGTTATATATATGTTTGCAGTTACTTCATTAGGACTTAACCATTGTTTAGTTTACAGGACCCCACACAGATACCATCGCCCACAGGCCAGCATGAAGCAACTCAATGAAAGAACTACGTCCCTTTCCTGATAAGTTGGTCATCCAAGGGAGGGTTATGGTCAATTATCATTTTGATATGATAGTTATAAGTTAATCTTCGGTAGAGGAGAGAATGATATTATAGATGTAGGAATTTCAAGAGAGAGAGAGAGAGAGAGAGAGAAGGAAAAGGGAATAGATAGGAGATCATTATACTTGCAAACAACTATTAACCAAAGGATGTATGAAAAATGAATCACCATGGTACAAATGTTTGTATATTGATACAAATGGAAAATCAATCTATATGTTTGATTGAGGTAATATGTATATTGCTACAAAGTTGAATGTATAATTGCCTTAATTTGCATGTGTCTACCTCTGTTTAAAATATTTTGCACATTGATGTGTATTATGTACATTGCCATTTCCATAATGCAATTTCTACCTCTAATTATTTATGCTAGTCATAACATTTGTTGTAACATATACACAAGTTGTTTTATATAACTCTGTTTAGATATTTTGTATAATAATATATAGTTAGGATATTGTTGTCTTTTGATATGAAATGTGTATTTTGGTCAATATTCATAAGATTGTTATATTTGAAATTATTATGGAGGAGCTGTACACTCATTTTGGAATGCCTGTTTTTACAATGTTAGCTTCACTTTCTTGGTTGATTGGGATTGCAGATTATGGTTACTCAGATTTGCCATCTAATAGTCAGGGTACTCAGGCTTTTCGGAAACGTGTTAGAATATACCAGGTAGACAGGCGTCTTCAACCACTTCATAGACCGAGAGAATATGGCATTCAAGGTTTTGTTATCTCGAATTTGGCCTTGAGAGACATGACAACTCCTGGCATCACCGTTCCTTTCTCAAGGTGGTGTTGAACATCACGGACATCTTGCAAAGAGATTGTCTTGTTTGGGGAACAATGGCCTGAGGGGCAAAGAACTGCACTTGCCCTGACTGTTGTCAGTGTGCTCACTATCGGAAATGGACGAGCAGGATGAAGGATAGAGACTGCCGAAGCCTGCCTAGACAGGATAAGATGGTCCTACCAAAAAATACCCTGCTTCTATGGAGACTTGTGAGATATTATAGGCCCGTAGCCACAAAGATGGATGCTCCCATTGTACAGAGAAGTGATGGATGACTGTCCAGGTAGTTAACTGTCGTTGTCTTCTCCTAAATTTTGGAAGTTACTTCATCATGCTTCCAACTTCAGGTATATATTTTCCTTCTCAGGTCTTGATGGTGTTGAAGACTAGATAGTTGAGGTTGTTATTACTTCACATCTCAGCAAAGACACTCAGGTGTTAGAACTTTATTGTTTGAGATAAACAGCCTTGAAGCAATCCCTGTGCATTTCCTCGCATCAACACTTTAGACATTAAATTGCACCTTGTATTTGTTGTCTGTTAATGGTAGTTTGACCTCGATTATGTTAGTACCTTTCTTTTCCCCAGACACTGCCTTATGATGATACCTATAGTATGTAGTTTTATATTTAGTTTACAACCCTCTTATTTAGACAGAAGGGGGAGATGTAGCGGGAAATCCGAAGCTATGCAGATAAACTGCGCTGGAGTGCTGAGCCGAGCAGAGCGTGCTTGACTCAGGGGAAACGACGAAAGAAGGGCACACTGGAAGACAGAAGCGGACGCTCGTAGCAAGAAGAGTGGCGTGGGGTAGGAAGGACCGTCTGGCTGGGACTGCTCCTGCTCTCTGCAGCACGGATCATTCCTGCTCTCCACGGATCGTTCCTGCTCTCCGCTGTAGGGATCACTCCTGCTCTCTGCTTCTCCGCCCTTCTCCTACCTTTTCTCCTCCTCCCCTGGAACAATTCCTGTTCTGTAAGTAACTTTTAAATAATAAAACTTATTTAGCGTATATTTCATGGTGGGTTAGTACAGCAATAGGAAGATACATGAAGTGTCACTATGATCAAAGCATGTACTAAATTCTCAAAGAATTAACAAATACTTTTAAACTAACAATTCTACAATAGCAATACAGACTCATTACCTACTTTTCTTGTTTTGAGGCAATATACTTGCCAAACAAAGTTTAGGGGCAAGTGTGTATTTCATCCAGTAGTTTCTGGGGATACAGCTCATAGGGAGGGGACATGTGGTAATGAGCTGAGGTGCTCTGCTCACAGTGAGGTAGGAAAGCACAGAGAACAACTCAGCCACCTGGGACGACTGGGTGGACTGTGGACTAAGTGGCTGTTGGCAACCTTAGATTCCTGTCTGCTTCATTGGACACTAAGCAATTGGACAAGTGTTTCTGCCCCTAACTATTAACAGTTCCTCTGCTTTAGACAGTTACTATTCAAAATGTTCCGTTTTATGTCCAGATATGAAAATGAAAAGGCCAAACCAGCCAAGACTAATTGAATGTGCAGCGAGACAGTAGTCCTCTGAGTGTCTACTCCTGAGAACTACCTAGTTCCTAACTGATGCCTGAAGTCACATGTATTTTTGGTACAGTCTTGAGCAATGAGGACTGGATTACCAAATCCAATAAGGTGTCAACCAGAGATTCAGCAGTGCTACTCCACTTAGGAAGTAAACTCCTCTTTTTCTTGAATCCCACAACGGGAAGCTCCAGAGAATAATAAGGACTTGAATATGCTCTCACTCAATTGACACACACTTCCTCTTGGAAGTATATCAGCTCTTCGCTGTCACTTTGATTTGGAGCAGTTTCCTTGTCATTTTGCAGTTTTCAGAAAAAAAATCCTTTGGATAAGATGTTAGAACCTAGAAGAAATTTTCCAGACTAAGACAGTACTAACAGCAATATGTTTGCAGTCTCAGAACAAACAAATTAAAGCAGGTGCTTAGGAGGTCTCTGTGTTTTTATCTTTTTTATTAAAATAATTTCTACTTTTTGGGCTTTGGATGTTGTTAATATTTGAGACAGGGTTTCTCTGTGTAGCTCTGACTGTCCTGGAATTTGCTCTGTAGACCAGGCTGGCCTTGAACTCAGAGATCCTCCTGCTTCTGCCTCATGTACCGGGTGCTTGCACTCTTTCTTAACTCAATCTTTCTTCTAGTTTTCTGAGAGAGGGGGGCTTTCTATGTAGTCCTAGCTGTCTTGAAACTCTCTATGTAGACCATGCTGGCTTGAACTCATAGAGATCTGCCTGACTCTAACCCCTGAGTACTGGGATTAAAAATATGTGCCACAAACACTTGGCTAAAACATATTTTCAGACAATATATTTTGATCATACTTTACACCATTTTTTGATTCAGTCTGGAACATGCATCAATGGGATTGTGTATCCAAGTTCAAGGGGACTCTTCCCTCCTTTTTGAGAGTTTCTAGAAATACTCATGCACTCACACTTGTGTGTGTATACATGTGTGCGTGTGTGTGTGTGTGTGTGTGTGTGTGTGTGTACTTACTGTATCTGAATTATAGATGTCCAAGAAGACTGGAGACACAGCTCATGGTGAAGAACACACACTCTGCAGAGGAACCGAGTTTGACACCCTGCGTTTCCAGTCTGTAGGTTCATATCTGCCTGAAACATCATCTCAAGGGTATCTGATCCCCTAGTTTGGCTTCAACTGGCATATGCACTCACATGTTCTAACAGACAGACAGGCAGACAGACACACACACACACACACAATTAAGCCATCATGGTTAGTAATGTCAAAACTGTTCCTTTTTATTGACTTGCCATCCTCTTATTGTATTATTAAATAAATGCTCTCCATACGTTTGAAAATAACTTATTCTTTCCTAAGAATAATAGGGATCATATCTTTATATAGAAAATATATTTCTTTCAGCAGTTTGGTGTTTCTGGTACAATTTCTCCTTGAAAACTGTGTGAAGTATTTGGAGTAGACCCCAGGACACCATCTAAAGATAGCTCACAGAATTGCAGTAACACTTCCAAAGCTTCGGGTTCCCCAACAAACTATAAATTGGTGAGATGGAGGCTGCCAGGCGTGATAACAGTGGTTGTCAAGGTGTAAGAAGCTGTCCCTAGGATAATGGTGCTTCTGGTCCTCTTCATGTAGAAGGGTTCCATGGGTGAGAGAAGGGTTTATAGTGTCATGAAAGGAAGGGAAGGATGACATCAGTTCCCTAATTTCACAAAGCTGCCAAAGCCATCAAAAGAGCATGAGCACACATCCTCTTATGACAGTGTGTGTGTGAAATTATTTCAGACAACACTGTAAATGTAAACTACACATGTTTATGAAGTGTGCTCCAGATAAAGCCTGTATGAAGAGCCCAGGACACTGCCTATTGTATTTCTCTCTCTTCCCCATAGTCCATGAGACAAAAAAATTACATAACTTCATTCAATCTTTCTTTCTTTCCTTCTTCCTTCCTTCATCCCTTGCTTCCTTTCTTCCTTTCTTTGAATTATTAAAAATAATAACTTGACATAACACCCAGGACTATGGAGAACAAAACTATTCTCCAATTTCTATGACCTGTATTATTATTTTGTATTTAGTTAAACAATAACATTATTGTTTGATGTCTAAATAATGGATAAAACTTATAAAAAGTTTAGCATTAACAAATGGATCCAAAGAGACAGGATTTACCATCACAAATATGTGGAAACTAATAAAGAGTTTAGAACATGCTGAATATACAAAGATTTGTATTCTTGACATTTCTTGGCTTGATAATTTTTTTCCTCATTGCTCCCAGAGAATCTTTAGAAAAATCCACTTCAATCTACTTCATCTGAATAGCTCTATAACCTAAAAACATTTATATCAATGCCATGTTTGTTTCATTCAACACTGAGTACAGAATATCCTCCTGATCCAATATGTCAGTCATCACAGTGTCCTACAGAACCAACTACAGGAGGATGATGACCGAAGCTACATCTGGACCAGGCAAGCTGGTTTCCTGCCCTGCCTGTGATTTTCTCAGTAACTGGAGACCAGAATCCACAGAACTGCTTCAAGCTTCTTGTTCTAATTTTTCTCTATTATTCCAATGAAACCCTTTCTTCAAAAACACAGAATTTTGTTTCAGTCTTCTGGTTCTGTCCAGAAATAAGATAATTCTTCAAGAGGAGATTGAACACAGGCACCATGAACCTAGACAAGTATCTGTGATGACACTTTTAAGTCAGTGATTTGACTTGAACCTTGTGTGAGCACCTTTGAGGTCCCAGCTTCTTCCAACTGAGAGCAGCCTTCCTCTTCCCACTCTCCATAGTCCAGAAAAATCTTGTTGTATCTTTATTCTTACCATACTATATCTTTCTCATGTCTTACATTTATCGTATTTTGCACTGCTTCACACATATATTTATTATTATAATAAATATCATTCCATAGTTTAATTTTACAGCTGAAATGTGTTCTTGACTCACACTGGTCCTTTGGAAGATGCAATGTTAGACAACTCCTCTGGTCTCACCTGGAAGCTCAAGTCAGAGTCACTGACATGACTGTCAGTTGGATCATCTTGCCATTTGTTTCTTTTCATACAACATACTCTGCCCGGCCCTCACTGTATGAGAGAGGAAGCATTTCCAGTGGCAGGGTAAGTCATGGCTTCAGTCTTCTGGTCAATTCAGTTTTTCTAAAGTCTCAATGGTTAGAATTCATCTCCCATGACCACGTTTGTAGAAAATGGCAGAGCTACCTTGAAAGACAACACAAGATTAACTAAGTACAAAGGCAGGAGAGAGGAGAGCTCATCATTATGGAGAGTTCTTATTGGAATGTGTCATAGTTGTTGACTCAAACTCAAGGCAGGTCCAGCATCATAGATATTCTTTTTTTTTTTTTTTAACTTTATTTATTTATTTATTTGCCTTGGTATTTGCCTGGAACTGGAACTACAGACAGTTGTTAGCTGCCATGTGGGTGCTGGGAATCGAACCCGGGTCCTCTGGAAGAGCAGACGGCGCTCTTAACCACTGAGCCATCTCTCCAGATATTCTTTACTCACTCCCCTTTAATACACATTTTGGAGACTTTTTCTTTTTTCCTTTTCTGGCTAGGAAGCTGAAGCCTCCTATCTCTTCCTCCAAAATACTGGGATTCTTTTTTTTCCTTTTTATTAATTATTTTGTTTTCATTTATTTTACATCCCAGACCACAGTTTCCTCTCCTCCCCCCACCTCCCCGCTCCTGACCTCTCCCCTCCCTCTTCCCTTCTCCTCTCTTCCTCTCTTGCTCCCCCTGCTCCATCCACTCCTCCTCCTGTTTCTGCTCAACAAAGGACAGGCTGCCCATGGGTGTTAGTGACCATTTTTTGTTTAAAAGTTTATTTTTTATACCCCACTGTCCCCCACCCCTTGATTCCAAGCCACCCTTCAGCTTTTCCCACTTGCATGCCCCCCACCCACTCCTCAGAGAGTATAAGGACTCCCAGGGGGAGTCAATACAGTCTTGCATATCAAATTGAGGTAGAACCAAGTCCCTCCCGCTCCAGTAAAAGGTTGAGCAAGGTATCCCTCTATGGAGAATGGGCTCCAAAAAGCCAGATAATGCACTAGGAATAAGCTCTGGTCCACTCACTGCCAGAGGTCCCACAAATTTCTCATGCCATTCAACTGTTATCCACATTAAGAGAGTTTAGTTTGGTACCATACAGCTTCCCCAGCTGTCAGTCCAGAGTCAGTGAGCTCCCCGTAGCTTGGGTCAGCTGTCTCTGTGAATTTTCTCATCACGATCTGGACCCTTTTGCTCATATAATCTTCCCTCCCTCTCTTTGACTAGCCTGGTAGCTTGACCCAGTGCTCAGTTATGGATCTCTGCATCTGCTTCCATCAGCTGCTGGATGAAGGTTCTATGATGACAATTAGGATGGTCATCAATTTGGTTTCAGGGCAGGGCATTTCAGGCACCCTCTCCACTATTGCTTGGAGTCTTAGCTCAGATCATGGTTGTGGGTTCTTGGGTATTTTTCTAGTACCAGGTTTCTCTCTAACACTGCAGTGACTCCCTCTATCATGATTTCTATTTTATTGTTCTCCCTCTCTGTTGCTCTGCCAACTCAACCATTCCATTTCCTAATGTTCTCTTCCTACCTCCCCTTACTCCCCTACCCCCTCTTGGTGACCATTTTAAAATGACTATTGTTATAGTTCTATGATTAAGTAAAAACAACTGAAGAGAGAATGATGCATTAGTCCATAGTCCCAGGGTTATGTCAGAGACATCATGGGGTAGGCTCTTGAGGAAGGTGGTCTCATTGCATAAGGAGGAAGATGAAGTTGTCGTCAGAGTCCATGACCCTAGCCCTGGGTGTGGATGTTGAGAATTTTGGGGTGGATATTTCCACTTCTATTAACCTAACCATGATAATACCTCACGGTCATGGGCAACAGCTAGCCTAAACTAACCACTCACAGCTGTGTCTGGAGCCTTACTTAGTTGGTGGTTCCAGGTTCTATTCAATTAAATAATAATCACAGTTTTTATTGAAAAATTGTTAGGAACTACTTTTTTGTAATGTCATCTAATTTTTCCATTAAATATCTTTTATTTTCATCATTTAATATCCTGGAATTTTTTTGTAGGAAAGTAAAGTTACAACATAAACGTCTTAAAATAATTCTCTTTATCTAACATAAACTATTCAGGACATAAACATTTATTTTAGTTTATTCTGACCCACAAATTTAATGTATTGTTTGTCATTGTCATGCTTTGAATTATGAAGGTTTTTGTTACAACATGTAGCTCTGTAGGGCAGAGCTGTCACCTTAATTGGTATAACTATATAAAAATATGTATATACTCAAATATACAAGTTTTGGCAAATATAAAAAATTTAATACCTCAAATTTTAACCAAAGTTGATATTATCTGTTCCTTATCTCTCCTTCTGTTTCAATTCATTGCATGAAATTGGAATCTCCATAGACTTCTTTCCCACTAATTTTGAGGAGCACCATCTGTCTCCACTGCCCATTCAGGCCTTTGTAGGCCCTGCATCCTCTGGTTGATTTTGGCTCTACAAACTCAAATTCTGGGGAGAGGGCCTATTCACCATCCATAGCCTATTCAGGCTGGGTATGGGCCACTGTCTTCCTGATGATTGTGCCCCCTCCAACCCCAATGTCTGGAGCATTGACATCTCTGTATATTTCTCATCTGGGCCCAAGCAGCAGCTGCTATTGTGGCTCCCACAGACACTGAAGTCTGAAGGTCACCATCTGTTTCCTTTGCCTATTAAGGACTGTTTGGTGCTGGCTGTTCCTGTGTGCTTCTGACCCCTGCCGACAAAAAAAAAAAAAAATCTGTGGGCCAATTGTGTCCTGTACTATTGGGGACCATGCAAGGCTGCTGGTGATGGTGGATTTTACCTCAGACAAAAATGTCTGAGGGGGGCCACAATCTGTATCCATTGCCTACTCTGGCCTGTGGCTCCTTGTTGATTGTGACGCCCACAGACCTGAAAGTCTGTTGAGGGTTGTTCTCTGTGTCCATCTTCTATTCAGGCACATGTGAGGTCAGTGGCTTTTGGTTGATTATGGCTCCAGCAGACCCATACTTCTTACAATCTGTGTCAGGTGCTGCTCAGGCCTAGGTGTAGCCTGTGGCTCCTGCTTGATTGTGCCTCCCTCAGACACAAAAGTCTGCAGGGGTGCTCTGTGTGTCTATTGTCTATTTTGCATGCTTGGGGGAGGGTCCAGCTTCTCATTGTTGATTTTGGCCCATGCCAACCCGTGAGACTGTGAGTGTGCAATGTGTCCTTTGCTGAATATGATGGCCCGTTTGGGGACAGGAACTCTGTGGCCCCTGAAAAGCAAAAGTCTTAGGGGGACACCATCTGTGTCCCTTGTGAATTCAGGCCCCAGTAGGGCTATAGGGTCCAGTTTAATTGTGTCCTCCATCCAACTCAAAAATCTAGAGGGACACCAATTATATCCATGGCCTATTCAGGCCCTTGGAGAGCCAGAAGCTCCTGGTGGATTGTGGCCCCTTCAGGCCCAGAGTTTGAGGGAGATGCCATCTAGCCATGGCCCTAAACAGGTCTGAATCATTGTGTTTTGGGAGGACACAGTTGTTGGTCCTAAATGAGCCAAATATGGCTAGAGACACAGATGTTATACCCCCGGGTCTTGTGGATCTGTAACGAGGACAAGCCAGATCACACAGGCCTGCACAAACGATGGACACAGAGAATACTCATTCAGACCTTTATGTCTAGAAGAGGCACAGTCAAGTAGAAGCCACAGGCTTCACTTATGCCTAAATAAGCAATTGACACGGATTGAGACTCCTAGACATTTGGACCTGCTGGGACCAAGATTAACAAGAAGCCATCTGTTTCACCTGGGCCTCGGAGAACCAAAAAGATCCCGCTGTGCCTGTGCCAACTGTGTACACAGCCAAATCTGTCCCAATTGTGACTATCAACTTTGTCGAGCCCAAAACCCCAAAAGTTTCCTCAGTCATCAAATGCTGTGCAAATGGACACAGAGAGTGACCTTCAACAGACTTTTGGGTCTGCAGGAGTCACAGTCAACAAGGAAGAACAGGTTCCACCCAGGCCAGAATAGACAATAGATACAGATTGTGACCCCAGACCTTTGTGTCTATGGCGGTCACACCAACCAGAACAAACAACCCCACATACACATCAAAGGGCAAAGAACACAATGAGATGCCCCACGGATTTTATTCTACTGGGGACAGAATCACCCAGGAGCACCCAGCACCAACTGGGTATGAATAGGCAAAGAGACAGATGGTGACCCTCAGACTTCAGGAACTTAAAGGGCCAAGATCACTCCTACCTGGGCATGGATCAGCAGTGGAGATAGATATGGAAACCCCACAAATTGGAGTTGGCAGTGGCCACAACCATCAGAACAAAACTAGTCCATACTGAGCTTGAATAAGCTATGGGTACAGAATGGTGCTCCCCTCACAATTTGGAGCCAAAATCAAGCAAAGAATACCTGCCCTAAAAAGGCCTGAATTGGAAGTAGATACATATGGTGACCTTCCAATCTCTTGAAGGGTTAGGGTTAAACCATTAAACCAGGAGCCAGGGGACCTCACTAGACTTGAATTCACAAGGGGCACAGCATTTGGTGACTGAGAAAACTTTTGGGGTTTTGGGCTCGACAAAGTTGATAGTCACAGCTGGGACAGATTTGGCTGTGTACACAGTTGGTACAGGCACAGTGGGATATTTTTGGTTCTGTGTGGGCCAAAATCAGCAAGGACAAGGCCGACCCACTAGATCATAGCATAGACAATTAACACAGAGATCGTATTTGCATAGTTTTGCATCCATGGGGAACAGCATCCACAAAAAGCCTAAGGCCACCCAGGCCTGAGGAGGCAATGAATGTGGATGAGGCTCCACAGATGTAATTTTGAGTCTGTAGGACCTACAATTCAGCAGGAGTAGTGGGTCCCAAGTGGGTCTGAATAAGAGGGTACACATAGCAACCCTCATCAGACTTGTGTGTTTGCGGGAGTCACAATCAACAAGAAACCAGAGCCAGTCCAGAATATCCTGCTAGACAGAGACTGTGATCCCCATTTGTTTTTGTCTATGGGAGTCGCAATTTACCAAGAGCCGACGGCCTCAGGGGCCCTAATCGACAGAGGACACAGATGGTTGCCCCAACCACCCAGATTTTCTGGCACTGAGGGCCACACTGAACCAGAAAAACCTAGGTAGGCTACAAGGGTCTGAATTGGTAGTGGCCACAGACAAGCACCTGCAGCCTTTTTGGGTCTAGGTAGCCAGTGGCCCTACCTAGGCTGGAAGCAGCAAGGGACAAGAATAGCACCCCACTTCTGGTTTTTCTGGGGCCACATAGTTTTGGCCTGAAACAGGGAAGACTAGGCATTGGAGACAAACATCTCACTCCCAGTTTTGTCAGTTTGCGAGAGTCAATATCAACCAGAATGGGCCAAAAGCCCATGGGAAAGCACAGATGACAATGGACCCAGATGCTGCCCCTGCAGACATTCCTTTCTGTGAGAGTCTCAATTTGCAAGGATCCACAGGCTTTATCCAAACCTGTTTAGACATTGGACACAGATGGTACTATCTCCCTCATATTCAGCTTTTCACTGTAGCCCCTGATTTCAGGGATGCCAATATGTGTGGCCCTTGTGCATTCAGGCCTGGCTAGGACCCTGCCTCTAGGTTGATTGTGTCCCCTGCAGACCCAAGAGGCTGGAGTGATACCATCTGAGTCTATTGTCAATTCAGGCCCCTGTAGGACCAGCAACTCCTGATTGTGGCGCCCACAGTCCTAAACATCTGGGGTATTCCACAGGTGTCCATTGCTCAGTCAACCACGTGGGACAGGAGGCTTCTGGGAAATTGTGACCACCCAGATTTTCTGACACTGTGAGCCCCACTCAACCAGGAGCTGCCGGGCCAACAAGGGGTTGAATTGGCTATAGACACAGTTGCTGCTCCTGCAGTCATTTTGGTCTCAGGACTTTCAATCTAGCAGAAGCCACTGTCAGTTCTGGGGTCCAATTTACTATTGACTATGATGAAGGCCCCACAGATTTTTTGGACCAGTGAGGCCTATAGTACTAGGCACTAACACCCATTTTTGAATTTGAATAAACTATGAAAACCCATGGCTTTGTCTCAGAATTTGAGTCTGTGGGGGCCACAATCACCTATGAGATGGTTTCCCTACAAGTGACTTAATTGGCATTGAACACCAATGCTGCCCCTCCAGAGTTGAAGTGGGCATGTTAAACCTCTTGGAGGTATGGCTTGACAAAGATCACAGTGCTAGCAGGAATTAGACTTAACAGTCTCTGGCCTTGGTTAAATTTTATGTACAACACTTGCCTATATGTTTGCCATGTTTAATGATTGATTTTTGCTGTTACAGGAGCCTCACTGAGGGTAAGAACTGGGACAGTGATGCAATCCTTGTGAAAGTTGATGTTAAGAATGAAATCTACAGTGATTTTCTGGGGGAATTAGCTGTGCAAGAAATTGAGTCTTTTGTAAAAATTATTACATAAGTGATTTTAATATACATGAGACTTTGGCTATGAAAAAATCATTTAAAAAGAAAAACATAGGGAAATTTTAGAAGCTGAAAAATTATTAGGTTTTCATACTTTGTCCCAGAGACTTGGAACTAGCATGGACAAGGAAAAGATTTTTGATTATAAAATTCTTGACAAGCACTGATGCCCTCCTGAAGGCACAGTGAGTAGGTCTTGGAATCTTGATGTTCTTTTTTCTTTGCAGAATTGTAATGTAGATAGAGACAATATTCAAACAAGTTTCTCTTTTCTGTCAAAGTGAACTGCTGATCGTGAGCAGACTTGTCAGACCAGGACTTCTTCCATTGTAGAAAGAATAAAGAGCAGACAAGCTATTTCAGAAGTCAAGGGAAATAATGATGATTTTATGTTAGATATAAAAGAAAGAATTTAAATAAGGGTCTGAGGTAATATGTTCCAGTAGAAAAATCACATATTCTTTATAGTAAATTACTAGAATAACACATAGTAGAAAATGACTTCTGATCTTTTCACAGACAAACTTACATTGTGTCTGTACCAGCAAAGCTTTATGACACTAATGTTAATGAAAAGGATACTGAGTTAAAAATAACTGATTTTATCAAAATGATAGATTTTAGTTCTTGTGAAATTTGCTGTTTGCTCTGTTTCTTTTACCTTAATTTCCTTATGTACTTACAAAAGACATTAGAAAATGTACTGGGGCTGGAGAGATGGCTCAGCAGTTAAGACTGTTCTTCCAGAGATCGGGGTTCAATTCCCAGCACCCACTTGGCAGCTCACAACTGTCTGTAGTTCCAGTTTCCAGTTCCAGGCAAACACCAAGGCAAATAAAAATAAATGAAAAAGTCTTTTTTAAAAAAAAATAGAAAATGTATGGACCATAAAAAGACTTTGTAATCAATGGTTAAAGTCTATGATGAAATGATTTTGTGTATAAATAAAGCCTATAAGACATACAGGCTGTCAGAGTACTTCTCTGTCCATCTGTCCTAAAATGAAACTAAGAAGTGTCCAGTGTGTGAATCTGCCATCACGGCTCTTGCACCCACACATCTTCAGACCCTGTTCTTATCTGGAGCTGGACTCTGGCATTTTGGGCCCCCAGGGGACACAATCAACCAAAAGTCTGTGGCCCTATAGAAGCCTGAATCCTCAAGGAACTTAGATGGCATCCCAGCTAGACTTTTTGGTTTTCTGCACCCCCTCCCCAGATGGCTGGCCTCAAAAGGGTTTGATTTGTTGATGTGCACAGATGGTGCACACATAACTATTAGGATCTGCATGGGCCCGAATCAACAAGGACAAACCAGACCTGCCTGGGCCTCTCTAGATGACAGCACCTCGGCAGACTTTTGTGTCATCAAGAGGCAAAAATCAACAAAGACCCCAGGCTCCACATAGTTCTGAATAAGCAATGGGCACAGATAGTCCCTCCCCCAGATTTTTGAGTCTGTGGTGGAAACAATCAACCAGGAGCTGCTGACCCCACTTGTGCCTGGAGAGCATGGGACACAGATAGCAATGCCCCAATCTTTGGAGTTTCAGCAGGCAGGCACCAACATTGAGGAGGGACTAGCCCCAACTGAGCCTAAGTGCCTATGGTAAAAGATGGCACCTCCTCAGAATCTCAGTCCCACTCAGCCAGGAGCTGCTGGCTCTACATGGGCCTGAACTGGCAATGGGCACAGTTCATGCCCCTTCTGGATTTTGGTTCTTCATGATGCATCATCACCCAGGAATCAGTGGCCCTACCAAGGAGTGCATCAGAAATTGATACAGGTTGTGAACCCCCCACCTCTTTGAGATTATGGGTCCCACAATCAGCCAGGAGCAGCAAGCTCAATCTGGGCCTGAGTCTATAATGGACACACATGGTGCTGCCATAGATTTTTGAACCTGCAGTGGCCACAATAAACCAAGAGCAGAGGGCCCCACATGGGCCACAACGACAATAGACAAAGATGCCCCCTTCCAAATTTTTTCTCTGTGGATCCACAATCACCAACTGGGTCTGAATAGACAATGAAAACAGATGGTGCCCCTCAGACTTTAGGGTCTGTGAGCCCTACATCAACCAGGTGTTGCTGCCCCTACCTGGCCCTGAGTTTGCAATGGTTACACAGATTTTTGGTTCTTCAGGGGCTACAATAAGCCAGGTGTTGTTGGCACCAACTGGGCCTGAATAGGCTGTGGAAACAGATGGTGCTACTCCAGACTTTTGGTTTTTTTCAGGACCACAACCAACATGTAGAAGAATGCAAATAGATCTATATCTATTGTCATGCACAAAACTGGTGGGAGTGCTAACATGTACAGCTACTCTGAAAACCAGTGTGGCAGTTTCTCAGAAAAGTGGGAATCAATCTACCTCAAGCCCCAGCTATACTGCTCATGGGCATATACCCCAAGGATGGTCAATCATTCATAAGGACACTTGCTAAGTTTGTTCATAGCACCATTATTCATAATAGCAAGAACTTGGAAACAACCTATATGCTACTAAACCAAAGACTGGATAAAGAAAATGTGGTACATTTACATGATGGAATATTACTCAGGAAATATATATACAATGACATCGTGAAATTTGCAGACAAAAGGATGGATCTAGAAAAAAAATCCTGAGTGAGGTAACAAACACCCAGAAAGACAAACATGGCATGTATTCACTCTTAAGTAGATAGTAGATGCAAAGCAAAGGATAACCAGGCTCCAGTCCACAGCCCTAGAGAAACTAGGTAACAAGGAACACTCTGAGATCATTGGACTGCCCTGGGAAGAGGAAATAGATGACATTTCCAGGGTAAACTGGCAGGATGGGGCAGGTATAGATAAGGGGATGCTGGATGGGAACATGAGGGATTAGGATGATTGAGTTGGAGGAAGAGTGGAGAGTGAGATTGACAAGGGAGGGGTCTTGATAGAGGGGTCAGTATGGGGCTAGGAAAAGGCTTGGTGCTGGGGAGGCTCTTGGGTGTTCACAGGGATGACCCCAGCCTGGACTATTGGCAGTGGTGGAAAGGTTGCCTGAAGTGGCCTTCTCTTTTGGTCACATTGGTAAGTACTCTTAATTGCCATCATAGAACCTTCGTCCAGTGACTAGTTTGAGCAGATGCAGAGATTGACAGCCAGACACTGGACCAAGCTGGAGAATCCAGTTGGAGAGAGGGAGGAGCAAGGGGAGCCAAGATCATGATGGGAAAACTCACAGAGGAAGCTGACTGGTGCTTGAGGGACTCTAGGAACCTGCCTGGGACTGACCTAAGCCTTCTGCATGTGGATGACAGTGTGTTGCTTGGTATGTTTGTGGGACCTCTAGCAATGGGACAAGGATCTGGCCATGGCATATTAGCTAGCTTTTTGGAAGCTACTCCCTATGGGGGATGCCTCACTCAGTCTTGATGCAATGGGGAGGTACTTGATCCTGCTTCAACTTAATATGCTTTGTTGGCTCTCATGAGAGGCTTTGTGCTTTCTGAGGAGTGGATGGGGATGGGTGGAAAGTAGGTGGATAAGGGGTCGGGAGGTGAGTAGGGAACTGAAATTGTAGGTGGTATGTAAAAAATAAATAAAAATAAATTCATTAAATTAAATGATAAAGATATAGGTTGATTAAGAGGATTGCAAATGTCCTTGCCCATATTTAGTTATCAATCATCTGTACCTGTCAACAGGTAGGAAAATGTTCCAGTGTAGTGGGATTATAAATAATTCTCTCCCCCCTTACTGGTTTATTAAAAATGCTGATTGGCTGAAGGCAGACAGGAAGTATGGGTGGGGCTACTAGACTGGGAAAACTCTAGGAACAGGAGGAGCAGAGCAGAGATGCCAGAGAGACGTCAGTGAGATGCAGAGGAAAAAATTTGAAATGCTGCTGAAAACGAGTATGAAGCCACATGGCTCAACAAGATAAGAAAAATGGGTTAGTTTAAGAGCAAGAGCTAGCTAGCAATATGCCAGAGCCATAGGCTGACCAGCATAAAATTAATACAAGTGTCTGTGTGTTTCTGTGGGACTGTGGGATTGTGGATCTGGACCACAGGCTGGACAGTCCAGAAACTTACCACTACACTCCTCCTTTACTGTTGTTGGCATGGGAATGACAGTAGAATAATAGCCTGACTTCAGGACCTTGTAGAGGCAGCTCTTCCAAATGGAGAGTAGCAAAGTGTTCTGTTTGTCCATTTTCCCTAAGCCAATCTGTGTTGGGGCTGATCTTTTTTTTTTTTTTTTTTCCTTCTTTATTTTGTATTTATCAAAAAAAAAAAAACAGTAAAAAGAATTTAAAATGCAGAAGAGTTAACAATAACTATACAGAGGATAAGAATCATAAGCATGGCTTATCAAGGGTGGAAATGCAAATAAGATTGCTACACATATATTTTCTTTGCGTTCAGCTTTCCCTCTAAATTTTTGGGGCTGATCTTATTAGGGTTCAAAAGGAGTTCTGTGATCAACATTATTATTACAAATAGTTCTGTGTCCATGCATTGAGCTGAGCAGTTTTTTAGATGAACATATAAATAGTATACCATTTTATTGATTCTTTCAAATTTTCATTATCACATTGAATCACATTCTCCAAAATCCTCCAAGATGTACTTCACCTCTACCAACACACTCAACTTGTCCTCCCCCCAAAAAACAGTGGCTCTCAACCTTCCTAATGCTGTGATCCTTTAATGTACTCATGTTGACTCCAATCATAAAATTAGGTTGTTGCTATTTCATAACTGTAAATTTGCTACTCTTTGAATCATAATGTAAATTTCATAAATGTGACCTCAAAGTTGATACAATCCAAAGATTGGGAACCACTGTCTTAAAACATAACAATATGAAATCAAATTTGTGTTGCTCTTGTGCCCATGGGTAGGGGCATACCCTGGAACACAACTACTACAGGCCACACACTTATGTGAAAAAAAAAGTCAACATTTCAGCAGCCCTCAATTTCCAAAAGTGCCACAGTTAGGCACAGGACTTTCTCAACCTACTTCCATTTTAGATAGGAATTGTCTGGGTATCAAAGCTTTTTTTTTTTTTTTTTTTAAGAATATAGGTATAGTATGACTATTGCTCAGAGTTTATTTACAACTACAACTGCTGCACTGTGTATAGAAAAGGTTTTGTTGACTCTATAACAAAACTTTTATGACTTTGACCATCTTTCTGTCTTCTTTTTACTTGAACCTTTATCTGAAAGAATATTGTATAAACACTATATTTACAGATCTTTCTCCCAAAGACATTTATTCTCAGCACATTGGCCAGTTGTGGAAATCTATGTTGATCACCATCAACTGGAGGTAAGCAAGATCACTGGCCATAGCCTGTATGTTTTGTGGTTCAGTAGAATCTTACAGACCACCAATATCAAACAGTTAACCCATTTCTGGCATTGGACTTACAGTTGGATTGTAAGCTTGGATTGTTTAGTAGGAAAATTGTTATCAATTTATAGGATAAATACATTTAAACTCTTTTTGTATAAATAAATGAGTATATTGTTTAAGCTTCTATAATGCCATGCTTCATATCACAGTTTAAGAACCATGAATAGAATTACTTATCCTTTCTACACACTCTACTATTCTGTCTTCCCCCACCCACTCTATTTAGACATTGTGTTACATTATTCACTTTCCCCATTGTGTTCTAAACCCTTGTTTTAAACTTTCCTGCCCTGGTCCTTACTTGCTCCCTGACTTCTGTACTAATTCAAAATAAAATATACTTTTCTGCAGCTTTTGAGTAGTCATCTAACTGTTGGGTTCCAGAGCCAGGTTCCACTACATTCCTATGTACCACTGTGTACTTGAGCTTAAACTGAGTTTATTTACGGAGTAAACACCAGTTGAATGGGAAAATAATAGTATTTAGTGGAATTACAAATGTCTTCTACAAATCATGCCTGTTCAGGTTTAACTATTTGACATGTGTAACCAATTTATGCACATGTTATAGTGCTTTACAGTGACATCATCAGACTACTGAAATGAACTCCATTATCCCCAGACAAAACAGGTAGAAGACGATCTCTCCTAAGTCAGGTGTTTTGGTAAAGAGCTTCCACGAGCCATGAATACACATGTCCTAACACTCTAGCCATAACTACTGGTCACTTATTTTACAACTCTTTAGAGGCTATTTGTGATGATGGTAATCTACCTACTTCAATTATGGTAGTCTTCAGTTCATTTTCTTCTGTGGCCATCTTTGGAGAAATGTCTATGTGCCATAAAACATTCTCTTTAAATTATTTCTCTCAGTGGAGGATTATTAGACAAACCTTCACTACCCTGTGGAAGGTACTATATATATCACTATTTAGAAAAAATTTCCAATGTGGTTTTGATGAATCATAGAAAGCATAACAAGAAAATACATTCTAGTTTCTTCAACTGTTCAGGAGGGTCCACATTCACTTTCTGTATGAGGATAATGTGCTCTGCAGATGTGATGCCCTCAAACAACTCAACCTCATGTTCAGTTTCTTCTTCCAACTCTACATTGCTATCATATAAAAAACATGGCCATTTCTTTATAGTGTGATTATTCTTATACTTTAAATATCTGACATGTTTTGATTTGCATTTTAAGAGCTTAAAAGTAAAACTTTTCTTTGGCTACATATTAATCTTATTTTCCTGACAAATTGTATCCAAAGACTGACTCAGATTTTGGTTTTACATCATTACAAATAAGTTACCAAGTTGTCAGTTGAAACACAGAATGGCCAACATCTTCACTGTCATGATGTTTACACTGCATAAAAAATAGTCTATCATATCATCTCACAAATGATATGTGAGTAAACATTAAGTAATTCATAAAAGCTGGTAGGAGACATGAACTTATAAATCCACCTCAATCAACTAAACAGTTAAAAGCCCCAATCGGATGTGTATAATGCCCAGGAGTACATGTTAACTCACAGGTAGAATAGATTACAGTTCTCATGTCTTCCCAGCACTGCCAGCATCTTTCTATACTGAAAGCTGAAAGCATGAGACAGAGCATAAGAAAATGAGAAGCTGATTCAAAAGAAACAAAATTAGAGACAGAATTTTGGCCCATAGCTGACTAAGAGGTGAGTGCCACCCTTCCTAGTCCAGCAAAGACCACAGTCTCTGAAACCTTGAATACCCACTTTCACCCAGCTCCACTGTAAACCCATCCCATCAGGGAGATGCCCTGCAAGCCCAAACCCCCAGCAAAATTCAGTCTGTGGGACAATCCAGGGACAAAACCCTGTCCCATCCTCAACCTATGTCATTACACGGTAACCCCAGCAACTTCTGAAACCATCAACAACCGGAAACCCACAGAACCCTGGCCCACAGCTGACTAAGAGCAGACTAAGAAACCAAGAACAGATTAAAAAACTAAAAGAATATGTTACCTCCAAGTCGACCAAGAACCTAGATTGGACCAAGACATTCTTCCTGAGGTACAGACATACCCAAAACAGATTGAGCCAAAATCAGATATCTGAAATTTGGACATATCCTGCAGTGAAGCTAGGAAGCAATTGGCAGATGCCAGTGCTAGAATAAATATAACAACATAAAGAACAACATGGTACCACCAGAAGAATCTGGTGGTCTACAACATCAAGACCTGAGCATGGCAGAGGAAGCAGAAGGAAATGACTTCAAAAACAACTTTATGAAGATAATAGAAGCATTAAAAGAAGATATAAAAAACTCTCTTAAAGAAATAGAAGAAAATAAAAAAAAATGGAAGAGATTAACAAATCCCTGAAAGAAAATAAAGAAAACCAAGAAAAATAAAACCAACAGGTTAAGGAAACATTTCAGGATTGAAAAATTAAAGTAAAAGCAATATAGAAGACACAAATTGAGGCAATGCTGAAAACATAAAATCTAAAGATATATGAATAAAAAAAGACTTTATTCATAAAAAGTTATAGAAGACAAACTTAACAAAATGAACCAGAACTACACATACAAGCATAACCAACAGAATACAAGAGAAGGAAGAGAGAACTCTGGAGTAGGAGATTCAATAGTGGAAATAGATACGTCAGACAAAGAAAACATTAAAACCAAAAAAGTCATAACACAAAACTTCCAGGAAATATGGGACATCATGAAAAGATCAAACCTGAAAATAATTGGAATTGAAGGAGAAGAATATCAGCTCAAAGGCACAGAAAATATATTCAACAAAATCATAGAAGAAAACTTTCCCAACCTAAAGGAGGAAATGCCTATAAAACTTTAAGCCACTGAAGAAGGATATTGAAGAGGATATCAGAAAATGGAAAAATCTTCCATGCTCCTAAATAGGTAAGATCAACATAGCAAAAAATGTCAATCTTACCAAACCAATATACAGATTCAATGCAATCCCCATCAAATTCCCAGCACAATTTTTTAATAGACGTTGAAAGAACAATACTTAGCTTTATATGGAATAACAGGAAACCCATGATTGCCAAAACAATGCTGCTCAATAAAAAACTTCAGGAGGCATCACCTTTTCTGACTTCATGCTATACTAAAGTATACTATTTTTATAGTAATAAAAATAGCTTGATACTGGCATAAAAACAGACTTGTGGATGAATGTGATCAAATTGAAGACCCTGACATTAACTCACACACCTGTGAACACCTAATTTTTGACAAAGAGGCCAAAATATACAATGAAACTAAGATAATATCTTCAACAAATGGTGTTGGCATAACTGGATGTTAGTATGTAGAAGAATGCAAATAGGTATATCATCCTGCACAAAACTCAAATCCAAGTGTTTCAAAGATCTCAACATAAACCCAGCTACTGAACTTGATAGAAAAGAAAGTGGGAAATATCCTCCAATGCATTGGCACAGGTGACCACTTTCTAAATAGAACACCAGTAGTACAGACACTAAGAACAACTATTAATAAATGGGGCCTTCTGAAACTGAGAAGCTTCTGTAAAGCAAAGGACACATTCAATGACACAAAACAACAGCCTACAGAATGAGAAAAGATCTTCACCAGCCCTACATCTGACAGAGAACTGATCTCTAAATATATAGAGAGAACTCAAGAAATTAAATGCCTAGAACCCAAATAACCCAATTAAAAATGGGGTTCAGACCTGAAAAAGGAATTCTCAACAGAATAATTACAAATGGCTAAAAGGCACTTAAAGAATTGCTCAACATCTTTAGCCATCAAAGAAATGCAAATCAAAACAACTTTGAGATACCATCTTATACCTGTCCAAATGGCTAAGATCAAAAACAGATAACAGCATATGCTGGAGAGGATGTAGAGCAAAGGGAACACTCCTCCATTGTTGGTGGGAGTGTAAACTTGTACAGCCGCTTTGGAAAGCAGTATGGTGGTTCCTCAGAAAACTGGGAATCAATTTCCCCAAGGATTCAGCAATACAACTATTGGCCAAATATCCAAAGGATACACATTCTTGTTGTACAAGGTTTCTGACCCAGACTGGGCCGGAGGCCTAGACTTGTCCACAGCTACTCCCGCCCCCCAAATGACTCAGATGCTTATATTGATTTCATTCTGTTTGGTCTATGTCTCAGGTACACTGCTAGCTAGCTTTTTCATCTTAATTCAACCCATTTCCATTAATCTACCTGGCCACATGGCCTGGTCCATGGCTAACCTGGTTTCCTTACATGGTTCTTCTTTGGTGGCTGGATCGAGTCTGTCTGCCTCCGCCTTCTCCTACCTGAACCTCAGTTTCCCCACCTATATCCATAATGCTTGACACAGGCCAAAACAGTTTGTTGATTCAAAGAATGATATTCACAGCATACACACATTACCACATCATTTCCTCTTTTCTGTCTAATCAAAAATGAAGGTTTCAATTTCAACATAGCAAAATTACATATAACAAAACAGCTATCAAGCAAGAATTATAGTTACAATATCTAGTCTATTTGTAATTAACAAAATTAAAGAAAATATTATATTATCTACCTTATTTTTGTGAATCTAGAGTTTCATATCTAATATACCTTTTAAAATAACTAAGAAAAACTATACTTACAGTTCTCAAATCTTAGACTACATCAAAGACCACAGAAGGATAAAATATTACCCAAGTAAACAGGAAGTTCAAGTAACTTCCAAAATCTAAAAATGAGAGAGATGACACCTGTCTGCCCAGACACTCACCCAAAGTTCCTTTATAATGTCGGAGCATCCATCTTCAGCCTAAAGGCCCAGTGTCCCTGGCATACCTTTCAATGATGCAAGAAATCTGGCATAGTCCATCAGTCACTTTTCCTTGTGTCTTGAAGGATGCCTGGCAATTTTCTCTGCAGATCAAGAACCTGAAGGACCATCTTGGCTTGTTCTGCCAAAGTTCAGAGGTCACTTTCTTATGAAATCTGCCTGTCTAGTTTATATAATGTACTATCAAGCAGTCAACACAAGAACAGTTTCTTGTCTAGTGGCTGTTACCACAGAGTAAATTTCACATGAAGTTTCTTTGATGCCCATCATTCTCTTGAAGTACATTGGTGCTACCAGGAGCAGACAGACCTGTCTCAGTTTCCAGAAAAGTCTAAGTTCTTAAAGTATTTTAAATGCCATATTTTGTAGGTCTTTGAAGTGTTTGAAGACTACCTGTCTAATTGAAATAGATCTTTGTATACTTACAAAAACCTAACATGACTATAAGTTTGGTTATCACAGAAGACTATTAATCTGCATTTTTAATTACATATTACAATTTTAAATGAGTTACATAAACATCATACCTTAAACAAGAGTAGAAAAATACATACAGCATAACAAAATTGACCTTAAATTTGTATTAATAAACCAAAATCCAACTATGTTCTTTAATCATTACTCTATTATATCTCCCCTTTTTTAAAGAAAGAGATTGACTATGACCATTAACCATTTATAATGAAAACATATATAAACATTATTTTGGGAGTTTGAGTGTAGCATTTCACATTAATACTTCCTGTTGATTAAGGGGTGTTGGCTATCTCATAGGGTCCTGAGCCTGGATCATCTTAGTCTTGAATCCAATGTGACATCTTTTTCTATCAGAGAATTTTCAGGTGATCTTGGCAGATCAAACCATATTTGCCTGGGAACAATCCACAAGTTCTCATCATCTGTGGAAACAAAAGCAGAAACTCTTTTCCAAAGCAACATATCCTTAGACACAAATTTTAAAGCCAAGATACCTTTAAAATATATATGTTGGTTTAACTTAGCAGGCTTTGCAATCAATTGCCTTTAGTTAGCTCATTAAAAGTTAAAAAAATTAAAAGAAAGCACAGTAATAACTGTAGTCCAGACTCCTTGTGCATTTGCCATCTTTATGTGGCTTTTTTTATTTCTCTATTTTTCTTTTTAAAGGGCTTTTTCTACCCCTATTCTCTCCCAGTCTACATATTCTTTTTCACACACATTTTAACCTGTTTAAAGGTTTTTCTTCATCTGATTCTGTTTTATTGTATATCCTTACATTCTAGATATGCAGTGCTGCTTTAAAGGAGCCACATCTGCTCACCAGTAGCTAACAGAGCAGTCCCAGATAATGCAACCAAGAAACCATCTTGGACTCTGTTTCCCTTTTGTTCAATATAAACAGAAACCTTAAATCAATTATATGCAATTTGTTGCTTATACCAAGTCTTCTGTGAGAATTCCAGGAACCAGTCCTGATTTAAGCTGCCTGCTGTGGACCTGCTGTTTTTTTTTTTTTTTTTCTTTATTTTGTATTTATTAAAAAAAAAAAAACACAGTAAAAAGAATTTAAAATGTGGAAGAGTTAACAATAACTATATAGAGGATAAGAGTGATAAGCATGGCTTATCAAGGGTAGACATACAAATAAGATTGCTACACCTATATTTTCTTTGTGTTCATCTTTCCCTCTGAATTTTTTTTTTCCATCCCTGTATATCCTTATCCAAGGACCTGCTGTTTTGAATTCAAACCCAAACACCATGGCGTCTCTGTACCATGACCCACTTCAGATATACAATTCACAAGCCATTTTTGGCTCTCTTTCTGTGCTCTAGAACTCTTTTTAAGCTTTCTCAAATTTTATGCAGGTGTTCGGGGCCCTACGTTGGGTACTACCTGTTGTATGAGGTTTCTGACCCCAACTGGGCCAGAGGTCCAGACCTGTCTGCAGCTGCCTCCCCCCGCAAAAAATGACCCACACACTTACATTAATTTCATCCTGTTTGGCCCATGTCTCAGGCACATTGCTAGCCATCTCTTTCATCTTACCTGGCTGTGGTTCATCTGGGTTTCTTACATGGTTCTTTTTTTTTGGCAGCTGAATTGAGTCTGTCTGACTCAGCCTCCTCCTAGCTGCACCTCAATTTTCCCACCTACTTCTACAGTGCTTGACACAGAAAAAAGTTTCTTTATTCAAAGAATGATATTCACAGCATACAGACATTACCACATCGCATTCTTACCCCAAAGGCATTAGCTCAACTATGTTCATAGCAGCGTTATTTGTAATATCTAGAACCTGGAAACAACCTAGATGCCCCTCAACTGAAGAATGGATTAACAAATTGTGGTACATTTACACAATCAAGTACTACTCAGCAGTAAAAAAAATGACATCCTAAAATTTGTAGGCAAATGGATGAATTTGGAGAATATCCTCCTGACTGAGGTATCACAGGCCCAGAAAGATAGGCATGGAATGTACTCACTCATACGTAGATTTTAGACAAAAAGTAAAGCATACCTAAGCTGCAAATCACAATGCCTAAACAGCTTAGAATCAGAAGGAACTTATGAGAGACTTCCAGGGATCCCCCTAGGAAGAGAAAAATAGAAAAATAGAGAAGATCTTAGCAAGTTTGGATCATAATGGGTAGAGACAAAGGAGAATTGTGAACAAATCATGAGAGAAGGAGATGGTTGAGTGACAGGAGGAACAAAGAGGGAGAAAAAAAAGAGATTAATGTCTTGATAGAGGAAGCCATTGTGAGGTTGGAAAGAGGCCGGGTGCTAGGGAAGCCTCCAAGAACTTACAGGATGTCCCTGGCTAGGTCTCTAACTAATAGTTGAGGGGGTATCTGAACAGGACTTCCCCTATAATCAAATGAATGACCACCCTAAGTGTCATCACAGAACCTACATCCAGCAATAGAGGTGAATAGAGGTGAAAGCAGAGATTCATAGCTAAGCACCTGGTTGAGCTCCCTGTCCAGAGAGGGAGAGAAGGAGAGAGAGGGAGAGAGAGAGAGAGAGAGAGAGAGAGAGAGAGAGAGAGAGAGAGTCTATATTAGCAAAGGGATAGGAAATGTGAGGAAGAGTCCCACAGAGATGGCAGGCTGGAGCTCTGGGGAACTCACTGATTAAAAAACAGTCACTGGGGAATCAACAGGAAAAGGAACTATACCCTCCAAATGTAGATGACTATCAAATGGCATGGACAGTATGTGGAACCTCATGGAGTAGAACTGGACTATGTCCCTGTGCATGAACTGGCACCTTGGAGTTCATTCCCTACAGAGGAACATCTAACCCAGTCCTAATATTTGGATGAGGTAACCTAACTAAATCAAATGGATACACCAGACTGAACTGACTTTGGGACTCCTTGCCCTTCTTGGGGAAAGGATGTGGGGATGCTGTGGGGGGAGGCTGAGGGAGGATTGGGAGAAACTGGGAGGAGCAAAGGGAGAGCGAGAAGGGGTATACATGGAAAAATAACCCTTTTAAATAAAATTATACATGTGTGTATGTACACGCACACACACATATGTATATAATGATTACATTGGGATCTGATACCAACCAAAAAAACATGTGCATAAACCCACCAGCACCAAAGGAGGAATATCTGGCTAAAATTTCCCACACCCTACCAACACCAAACAAGGACCATCTGGTTGGAAATTCTAACACCCCACCAACACCAAACAAGGAACATCTGATTGAAAATTTTCAAAGCTCACCAGCACCAAATGAGAAATATCTGGTTGGAAATTCTGACACCCCACCAGCACCTAACAAGTAATACCTGTTTGGAAATTCTGACACACCCACCAGCACCAAACGGGAAACATCTGGTTGGAAATTCTGATACCTCCACCAGCACCAAGCAAGGATCATCTGGTTGAAATTCTCAAACCACACCAGCACCAAACAAGAAACATCTGGTTGGAAATTTTGACACTCCACCAGCACCAAACAAGTATACTTGTTTGGAAATTCTGACACTCCCACCAGCACCAAAGGAGGAACATCTCATGGGAAATTCTAACACCTCATCACCAGCAATGAAGAAATACCTCTTTATAAAGTTTCTCCTATCTGTGAGGATGGCAATCTACCTACTCTAACACTGGACCACTTCTCCCAGTCCTCCCTCAGCCTTCCTTCACCCTATCACCCTATCCATTCCCCAGAGAGGGCAATGACTCCCAAGGAATGGTCTCTATTATATACCACATATAGAAAAAATCTTCAGAACAATAGCCAACAAATTCTTCCAAATCCTCAAAGAAAGGCTTGATTCTGGGGAGGAAGTAAACTTGAGTGAGGAATCTGTCCTTGTTGTAGCATCTATCTTAAAGGAATTGGTTCAATATGTACAAGAAAGCTTGCTTTTTTCTAACTTATATGAAAAATTGCTTGATGTCCATGATAAAAGATTTCTGAATGAAAAATTACAGCTATCCAAAGCCTTTTATCACATATGCCAAAACCTGATTTCATCCTCTTGAGATACCTTGTCATTCTTTTATACAAGATTAAAAATCATTCTTCCATTAATCGCATTGACACTCAGGTTTTGTCAGCTTGAATAATGACTAATCTTCTATAGAGGCATACTTCCTGCAACTCGGGATTTAGAAATTATCTCTCAAAAATTTTCCATTTTAGAAATTCTTATTAAGAATTTTCAAGAGTTGTTTGGAGAAGATAGCACTATATTTTCTGAAGACATCAGAAAGATTTGTGTTGACCGAACAATCTTGAGATTTGATGCAGAATGTGAGCTATGGACCAATCTCCACATCCAGTACCATTGCAGGTCATAGTGTTCTATAGTACCACCAACTGGAGGATGAAGACTGAGCCAGTATCTGGATTGGCCAAGCTATCTTCCTACCACTAATTTTCTCAGTAACTGGAGACTTGAATCTCCAGCACTCTATTGAGCTACAACCTCTTCTATAATACTCCTCTGAAAATGATTTTTGGAAACCACTTACAGCATTTAACAGATTTATCTGGATCTTCTGGTTTTGTCCAGAAATGAGAATTCCTTTAAAAGGTATTGAACAGGCCATCACCAAACAATAGAGAAACCCAAAACGATGCTTTCAGAGTATAGACTTTAGCTTTGAGTAAGAGCTTCTCAGGTTCTAACTCATTCCATTTGAGGGTTTTCTTCTGCCTCTCACTTATCCACAGTTCAGAAAAGCTTATTATATGACATTTCTTCTGTCATATATTTTATCTTATTATCTTAGTTACAAGTATTGTTTAAATTATTGTATTTTATGCTATATATTATATATTTGTTATAATAAATGTCATTCAATAGTTTGAAAAAATAAAATTAGAACAGGACCCTTGAAATATTAATTTAATCCTGTCCAAAGAGCCAGAAACATAATGGAAGTAGGAATAGGGCCATAATCAGAGAAGAATCCAATGGGACATGGGATGACATACGTTCATTCTCAAACATCTTCTTAGGACTAAGGGTGATATGTCCATCCTCTATGTCTTGTCACAATGCAAGTTTTACTTGTTTTCATCTTTCCACAGGGGACTCCAAGGAGCCACCATCCACCCCTGCCCTCCTCACCAAGAAACAGGTGAATCAGAAGATGTAGAGTTTGACTACTAAACTATAGTTGATGATTAGTGAAAGAAATGATTTATGACTTATGGGATCACCTCATCTTTGTCACAGAAGGATCCTTAAACAATAGGCCCTACCAAAGGCCAAATCTATTCTACAAAAAGCTCAAGTTGGAGCATAAGCAGATTATGTCGGACCTGCAGAGTTTGAAGGTGAGAACACCTAGGACTCACAGAGTTCCAGTGAGATGACCAAGGAGATAAGATTTTATTGTGATGTGTAGAGCCCCCCTACAAGTGGATCAGAGTCAGCTGAAGAAGTATGTAAACATACTAAGACAGGAGAACAAGGAACTACTGGAGAATTGGGTCCTGCTGAAGCACCACTTGGGGGACTTGAAAGTGCTGTGTAAGAACCAAAAAGAAGAGACCAGAGGCAGCATCATATTCTCCCCTCAGTCCAGTGCTGAAGCATCTGCTACTCATGCACACATGATGCTAATGCTGAAGTTAATACTCCACATAGATGAAAACAATCCCTCAGTAATTGTCTTAGTCATTCATTTTGTCCATTAGGAAATCAACTACCGAGTGTCCTGTTTCAGAGTCTTGACTGAAGTAAACTGTCCTAAGAATGAATTTTAAGGGAAGGTCACCATAAGCTTTTATTTGTTTGGATAGCAGATATGGCCCCTGTCCTTTTTTAAGTCTTCAATAGGCACACAGAGACATATTGGCTGAAAAGTCATATAGTGAACAATATAGCATAAGATTAACCTTGGCAAGTGCATACCCTACAAAGCCCCAAAGTGCCATGGCTATACCTCTTTTAAAAAGGAATTATAATCTTTGGTGGCCTACCAACTGTGTTTCCAAGCAGACCACATATTGTAGGACAGTACCTCTAAATCTGATAAAGAAAATCATGCTAGTAAAATTTTTTGTTTGTCTTTTGGGTTTCTTTGCATTGGGATTTTGGCTTTCTATGTTTTAATTTGATATTTTGTTATTTTTGGTTCTGTGTTTTTTGTTTTGATAATTTGCTAAGACTATATACTGTATATACTGAATTCCCTGTGTAACCTCCTATAGAGTCAGATGACTATAGTTTCGTAAATAAAAAGGCAGTTTAAAACTCCCTTAAAATAGAAAATGGGAGAGACAGCCTCTGGAGAACCTTAGCAAAAAAAATGAGTTATTCTCCTCCCAGCAGATCAGCCAGAACAGCTAGGACATCCCCATCATACACCTGTCAGAATGACTATGGTCAAAAACACAAATGAAAGCCTATGCTGGAGGGGATGTGGAGCAAGGGGAACACTCCTCCATTGGTGCTGGGAATGTAAACTTGTACAACCATTTTAGAAATCATGGCAGTTCATCAGAAAACTGAATCTCAATCTACCCAGGGTTCCAGCAATATCACTCTTGGGCATATATATACCCAAATGATGCACATTCTTACCCCAAGGACACTAGCTCAACTATGTTCATAGCACTATTCATTATATCTAGAATTTGGAAACAACCTAGTGCCCCTCAATTGAAGAATGAATTTAAAAATAGTAGTACATTTATACAATGGAGTACTACTCAGCAGTAAAAAAAATGACATCCTAAAATTTGTAGGCAAATGGGTGGGTCTGGAGAGAATCATCCAGATCACACAGATCCAGAAAGATAAAAATGGTATGTACTCACTCATAAATGGATCTTATACATAAAGCAAAGGATAACCAGGCTACAATCCACAAACCCCAATTAGCTAGGTAACAGGAGAAATTTAAGGGAGACATCCATAGATCCCTCTGGTAAAAAAGATCTTCTGAGTAAATTAAGCTCATAAAGGGGAGTGAGTAACAGGAGGCAGGAACAAATCACCAGAGAAGGAGATGGTTGAGTGGGAGGAGCAACAGACAGGGAGAAAAAAAAGTAGACATTTTGATAGAGGGAGCCATTGTGGGATAAGAGAGAAACTTGGTGCTAAGAAACATCCAAGAACCCACAAAATGTTCCTGGCTAAGACTCCAAGCAATAGTAGAGAAAGTACCTAAACATAACTTCCCCTATAATCAAATGAATGACACCCTAAGTGTTATTATAGAATCCTTCATAAATCAGAAATTGATAGCTAAGCACCAGGTCAAGCTCCCAATCCTCCCAGACAGAGGAGAGAGTATATGAGCAAACGGATCAAGATCATAAGGAGAGGATCCACAGAGATGGCTGATCTGAGTTATTGGGAGCTCACTGACTGAAATGATAGCTGAGGAACTTTCATGGAAAGGAACTAAACCCTTTGAATGTAGACATCAGTTGAAGGATGTGGACAGTTTGATCATTGCTCTTCAATTTCCATCCAGGAAAGGGCAGATCTCCCATGAGTATCAATAAAACATGCCATATCCACTTGCAATAAGAGTAAGCACCTCCTCATGTATTAAGGCTGGCACAGCCACCTAATATGAAGAGTAGGGTCCTAAAATCCAGTAAAAGAATCAGATACAGCCCATTTCTGCTGTTAGGAGTTCCACCAGGGGATCAAGTTATACAACTGTAATATATGGTGGTTTTCATGCAGGTTCCCTGTTTGTCTGCTCAGTCTCTATGAGCCCCAGTGAGCTTAGATTAGTTTATTGGAAAACATTTACTGGGGGCTGCCTTGCAGTTAGAGGTTTAGTATATTATCATCATGGTTGCATGAAGGCAACATGGTGCTGGAGAAGGATCTGAGAGTTCTACATCTAGATTCACAGGCCAGCAGGAAGAGAGAGAGACTGAGCCTGACATGGGCTTTTGAAACCTCCAATCCCAACCTCAACCTCAGTGACACACCTCTTCCTACAAGGCTACACCTCCTAATTCAAATTTATGAGCTTATGGGAACAATTCTTATCCAAACCCCTGAACACCCCATTGGTCTGGTTCTCAGGAAGACTCACACTGCTGCTTGGTAAGTGTGGGTCTATAATGGCAGGTGATTATTTTTATCACACAGGATATGCTGAGCCTGCTTAATGAAAATGGACCTGATGTGGAAGGAATATTTAAGAAAGTCAGTGAAAGGAGTGTCATTTGAAACACTGAAGGACAAACTGGATTCTGGAAAATAAGTAACGTGAGGGAGGAGTCCATCCTTGCTGTGGCACATGTCCTAAAGGTGGAGGAAGGTCCAGCATCAGTCACCATCTTCATTTCTCTGAAGCTGCATGAATTATTTAATCCAAACCCAGGGTCATGACACACTTGAGGGATCTTCATTATTAAATTTGTTTTTATGATTCCAACTTCTAACCTGCATAAAATAGACAATTGAATTAAATGCTCTGACATTTTAATTTATTTTTGCAAAAAGTTTTTAAATGATAAAGTGAAATCACAAATTTTTATATAAAAATATAAAAGAAAATTTTTAGAGCACAAAGGAAATCAACCCACCATAGTGCATTTGAACAACTCAAACATTCAGTAATATTATAATAATTACTTTAAAAATATTTATAAAATTAAAGACCTCTGTTACAAATCACTTAGCCTCATGATGTATACTGAATGTTTAACAATGGCTAATCAAAAAACCCCCTATATTGTGTTTTGAAAGAAGTGGGGTGCTGCTATCTCTGAGGTCAACACATGAACTTGATTGAATTTCATAGTAAGACTTCAATTGCTTAAAATCATATTTTCTAATCAATGCCTTCATAACATGTCCAATATTAAAGAATTTAATTAATTTTTTAATTAATTAATTAATTAAATTAATACAAGTGATTCATCAGCACATTGAACTTGCAGTGACTCAATGGCAATTTCACTAGGAATAATTTTCTTCATGTTATAGAATCACTTCCTGTCTCATCAATGTACTCTACAGCCATTATCCTAGAAGTGCACAGAAGAGATCCGTAGTCTGAGAGCATTTATGTTCCGTCACATGATGCAAAAGTAAAACAAATGTCTCCAACACTCTCAAAGATGACATAACTACATTGTTGTCAGGCTCCAAACATTGGAACCACAATGGGGAAAATTGTGACACAACTTTAACTTGCACAGTGGGTTTTGTGTACCCTACTGTATTAATAGTAAATACAATTTGGTTTGTTCAATTTTTCTTTTTTATCTTTACATACCATCAGTTCAAAACTACTTTTATGAATGAACTGTTATTAATACATAATTATGACAATTAACCTGAGGGCATTGCTGGAGCTAGTCAATACTAAGGCTTTTGGCAATAGTTAAAGAGACCAGTGAGAAACAGGGTATGTATAAGAAAGCTAAAACCCAGCAAGAAATTATCTTGTCATTGACCATATACATTAATATAAACCCCTTTCATACTTTTTCTATTTTTCCCCCTTGTGCAACTCAGGATGACTTCTAAGTTGAGCTCATCTTGACATAGCTTCCTATGTTCTGGATTTATAGGTGCATGTTACGGCTTGCCTCTGCTTCATAGATTTTAGGAGCTAGATTTGCTAATTTATGAGATAATCATCACATTTACAAAGTGACATATTAACTAGCTACTGATAAGCCAACACATTGGCACAGAAGACCATTTTCTAAATATAACACCAATAGCACAGTCACTGAGAACAATAATTAATAAATGGGACCTCCTGAAACTGAGAGCTTCTGTAAGGCAAAAGACATGGTCAATAAGACAAAATGACAGCTTTCAGAATATGTAAAGATTTTTACCCATTGTACTTCTGATAGGGGACTTATCTCAGAAATCTATAAAGAGCTCATGAAAGATATCAAAAACCCAGACAACTTAATTTAAAAAATGGAGTAGAGATCTAAACAGAGAAGTCTTACAGAAAAATCTCAAATGGCCAAACATTTAAAGTGTTCAACATTCTTAGCCATCAGGACAATACAAATTAAAACAACTTTCAGATACCATATCACACATGTCAGAGTGGCTAAGATCAAAAGCACTGATGACAGCCTATGCTAGAGAGAATGTGGAGAAAGGGAAATACTTGTCCGCTCCTGGTGTGAATGCAAATTTGTACAGCCACTCTGAAAATCAGTACGGCAGTTTCTCAGAAAACAGAGAATCTGCCTTCCTCAGGACCCAGGACTCTTGGGCATATACCTAAATTATGCTCAACCACAGTACAAAGACACTTGCTCAACTATGTTCATAACATGATTATTCATAATAGCCAGAACCTGGAAACAACCTAGATTTCCTTCAACTGAAGAATGGATAAACAAAACATTTACACAATGAAGTATTATTCAATGGGGAAAAAACCCTCAAAACCAAAAAAACAATGGCATTATGAAATTTTAGACAAATGAATGGAACTATAAAAAATTGTCCTGAGTGAGGTAACCCAGACTCAAAGACAAACATGGCATGTTCTCTCTCATAAGTGGTTAGTAAACACATAGCAAAGGATGAACAGGCAACATTCCTCAACCCTAGAGATGATAGTTAGAGAGGAGGATCCTAAGATTGATGCACATGGATTGTCCCAGGAACAGAAAAGGATTAGATCTCCTGGATAAACTCAGAGAGGGTATAGAGGAAAGAGAATAGGGGGTTGGAACATGAGGGTTTTAGAAGACTAAGTTGATTGGGGAAGGATTGGAGAAGTGAACAATAAAAAACACATTCTGTCAGAGTAAACCCAGAGTGATCATAGGTTTAGAGAGAAACCTGGTGCTAGAGAAATCAACAGGAACTCAAAAGGAGGTCCTAGCTGAGACTCGTAGCAATGCTGGAGTGAGTGCCTGAAGTAGCCTTCCCCTGAGATTGGCAACTACCTTAATTGTCATCATAGAATCTATATTCAACGACTGGTGCAAGCAGATGCGAACAACCACAGCCAAGCACTTGGATGAACTCCTGGAGTTCAGTTGAAGAGAAAGAGGAATGACTAGAGGAGTAATGTGTGTCAAGAGCATGTTAGAGAAAACCATAGGGACAGCTTACCCAAGCTAAAGGAGCTAACAAACTCTGGAATGGCCTGCATGGGACCAGACTAGCCCCTTGGAATGAGGGTGACCAAGTGGCACTGAAAAAACTGTTTGTGGGTCCCTGGCTATGGGACCAGTAATTATCCCAAATACATGAACTGCCTTCTAAGAGCCTACTGCCTATTATGGGATGCCTTGTTCATCCTTGATACAAGGGAGGAAGAGATGAGTCTTGTCTCAACTTGATATGTTAGACTTTGTTGACTACTCAAGAAAGGCCTTAGCTCATTGAAGAACAGTTATGGGGTAGGCCATGTAAAAGAATATTATTAATAATTAAAAATATTAAAAAATAAATGTAGCTCCCCCTCCAAATAAAGGAATGGTGAGATCCTTAAAAACATGGTACATTTAAACAACAGAAGATTATGCAACAGTAAAAAAAACATCTGGAAATTTACAGGCAAATGGATAGAACTAGAAGAAATCATCCTCAGTGTGGTAACCCAGATTCATAAGGCCAAACACAGTATGTACTCACTCATGAATGGATATTAGACATAAAGCAAAAGATAACCAGGCCATAATTAATAACTCCAGAGAACAAGGGTAACAAGGAGGACCACAAGAAAGACATTCATGATTCCTTTGGGAAGGGGAAATAGATAAAATCTCCTAGTAAATTGGGAGCATGTGTGGTATGGGAGCTAGGAAGGGAACATGAAAAAGCAGAATAGTCAAGTTGGGAAAGTAATGGAGAGGAAGAACAACAAAATAGACAACTTGGCACAGGAAACTATTTTGAGGCTAGGGAGAAACACATTCCTAAGGAAAATTGCAGGAATCTACAAGGACCCAGCTAAGATTGCAAGCAATAGTAAGTAGGTGCATGAACTGGCCTTCCTCTGTCATCAAATCAGTGACCATCCTAATTGTTATCATACAGCCTTCATCCAGCAATTGTTGGAAGCAGATGCAGAGATCCACAGCTAAGTTCTGGGCAGAGATCTTGAAGTCCTTTGGAAGAAAGAGAGGAGGGAGTTTATGACCTGCTGGGAGCCAAAGCCTAATTTAGACATTTTTCACTTTATAAATTAGCTTCTATTTCCCTTTGGTTACAGTTAGGGATTTACCAGCAATTATGCCCTAGGTTGCAAGAAGGCTAAACATCCTATTGTTTTAAGCTAGACCATGAATTTGGGTGGTTTCCTTTGATCCTTTCAAACTGCAGGTGACACCCTCCAGGCTTTCAACTGAGAACAGATAGATTTCCATACCAATTCTACCCTGTCTGGTACCTCTCCCCTCAGGCTTGTCATCTTTTTGACTAATCCTCCCCTTCCTCCTGGCTACCGAATTCTATTTAAACACTGGCTGGAAAAATACAGAAAGCTTGAATGAAACTTCATCTTGCTCTCAATTTCTTTGTGTTCCTGTCTCCCATTTGTCCCACCCCCAGTTTCAGGCCTACGTTGAAAACCCCACTGTCTAGACAATGACCAAAGGGATCAAGATCATGATGGGGAAGTAACCCACAGAGATAACTAACCTGGGCTACTAGAAGTTCACTTGTTCTGGACTGACAGCTGCAGAGCCTGAATGGGGTCCAACAAGTTCCTGTGAATAGAAATGATAGCTATGTGGCTTAAGCAGTTACTGGGGCCTCTGGCAGTATGACCAGAATTTATACCTAGTACTTAAACTGGCTCTTTGGAACTTATTTTTTAATAGAGGGATACCTTACTCAACCTTGATACAAAGGGTAGGTGCTGGGTCCCACCTCAACCTGGTATCCCCAGACTTTGTTAACTCCCCATAGAAGTTCTTCTCTTCTTTGAGAGGTAGATGGTAGGGTGGAGGGGGGAAAGCTGGAGGATGATTGGGAAAAGGGGAAGAAAGGAAAACTGTGGCTGATTTGTAAAAAAAACTTTTAAATAAAAATGTCAAAAACTAATATGTAATGTCTTTGAGAAACCATAAGAAAGCAAGTCTCACGATGCACAGAAACTAAGATCTGATCAGAGGGGGACTCTAGATAAATTATATTTTTATAATTTCTTATAATTTTTTTTATAAATTATAAATATTTTTATAATACCTTAAAACAATAGGGTGTTTAGCCTTCTTGCAACCTAGGGCATAATTGCTGGTAAATCGCTAACTGTAACCAAAGGGAAAAAGTATGTGATTATATTTTTTATTTAAAGTCCTGAGTTGTGTTCCTCATTCAAGAAGCATGTAATATCAGCATAATACTCTGATAATATCCAAACTGAACACAGGAAATGGTCAATCCGCTTTATTTAGATATAAGATATTTGTGTTTCTTAACAGCATGACCCCATGTTGTCTGAGGCATAGTGGGACTTAGGTGGCTTTAGACAGTGAAGATCTCAGGCTCAGTGAGGAGCAGGAAGTGAGCAAGTTCCAGCCCCTGGTGCCCCCAGGAACCTCATCCCAGAGGCCAGAGCCACAGTCCTGGATTTGACCTTATGAACAGGCCTGCCCTGGACCAGGGCTGAAAGAAGCCTTGCCCAGCAATCCCAGGGGACACATCACAGAGGCCCAGGTCCCACCTTCAAGGCAGGCTGTGTCATCACAGAGGGACAGACCTCTTTCTGAACAGCATGACCCCATGCTGTCTGAGCAAAGTCAGAGTCAGGTAGCTTCAGAAAGTGAGGATACTATGACCTGACTAGAGAAAGAAATCATGCAGACTCCAAAGCAGACAGGAGACACATAACCCCTGTAGCTACAACGGACTAAGATTCCACTAAGACCTGACTAGAGTGAACCAAGGAAGCAATGGGCAGGTGCCAGTGCAAGAATACATATAACAATATAAAGAACAAGGAACCACCAGAAGAAGCTGATGTCTCTACAACACCAAGATCTGAACAGAACAATGAAGAAGAAACAGAAGGAAACAACAATACAAACACCCTTATGAAGATTATAGAAGCCTTAAAAGAGGATATAAAAAAGTCCCTTAAAGAAATAGAAGAAAAAAACAAATAAAAAATTGGAAGAGATGAACAAATCCTTGAAAGAAAAACAAGAAAGAGGAATCCAAAAAATGAAAGAATCATTCCAGGAACTAAAAATTGATATATAAAAAATAAAGAAGGCACAAAACAAAGCAAAGGATGAAACAGAGAATCTGAAGAAGCAATCTGAAACTGCTGATACAAGCATAAGCAACAGAATCCAACAAATGGAAGAGGGAATCTCTGGAGTGGAAGACTCAATAGTGAAAACAGATACATCACTCAAAGAAAACACCAAAACCCAAAAAGTCATAACACAAAATGTTCAGGAAATTTGGAACACCATGAAAAGACCAAACCTGAGAATAATAGGAGTAGAAGAAGGAGGAGAATACCAGATCAAAGGCACAGATAATGTATTTAATAAAATCATAGAAGAAAACTTTCCTAATCTAAAGAAGGAAATGCCTGTAAAGATACAAGCTTAAGAACACCAAATAGAATAGAAAGTCTACTTATCATATAATAAACCATTAAACATACAGAAGAAAAAAATGAGAATAGCAAACAACTTACCTATGAAAGCAGACCCATCAGAATAGTGCCAGACTAGTCAATGGAAACAATGAAAGCAAGAAGGTTTTGGTGAGAAGTTATTTAAACACTAAAAGAGCATGGCTGCCAACCTAGACTACTATACCCAGCAAGACTATTAATTAACATAGGTAGAGTAAGCAAAATATTTCATGACAAAGACAAGTTGAAACAATACCTATCCACAAATCCAGCACTACAGAAAGCACTTGAGGGAAAACTCCAACCTAATGAACACAGGTGCACCCATGAAATCACAAAAAAAAAAAAAAAAAATCGATAATCCCACAGAAGAAAAACCCTAAGAAAGGAAATATATACAAACTATCACCGAAATTAACAGGAAGTATCAATCAGTGGTCATTAAAATCCCTTAACATTAATGGACTTAACTCACCTATAAAGACATGCCCTAACATGATGGATACAAAAACAAAAGCTAACCTTCTGCTGCATATAAGAAACACACCTCAACTCAGGCTCAGAGTAAAGGAATAGAAAAAGACTTATCAATAAAATGGCCCCAAGAAACATGCTGATGTTCCTACACTAATATCCAACAAAGTAGACTTCAAACTAAGATCAATCAAAAGAGACCAGGATGGACATGATTTATTCATCTCAGGAAAATTGATCAAAATGAGTTCTCAATTCTGAATATTTATGACCCTATTATAAGGGCACCTTAATATGTAAAAGAAACATTAGTAAAGCTTAAATGCCACATGAAATGTTACACTCTAATTGTAGGAGACTTCAATACCCCACTTTCATCGTTGAATAGGTCAACCAGACAAAGAATCAACAAAGAAATAAGGGGTCTAACAGATGTTATGATGTAAATGGACTTAATAGATATTTACAGAAGCTTTCATCCAAACACAAGGAATGTACATATTTCTCAGCACCCCATGGAAGTTTCTGTAAAATTGACCACATACTTGGTCATAAGACAAATATCAATAGTTACAAAAAAAATGGGAATAACCCCTTGTATCATAACAGACCACCATGGTCTAAAGTTAGAATTCAACAACAAAAAAAATCACAGGAAGCTTACAAACTCATGGAAACTGAACATCTCTATGTTGAACCACCTCTGGGTCAGGGAAGAAGTTAAGAAAGAAATCAAAGACTTTCTAGAATTTAATGAAAATGAATCCACAACAGACCCAAACTTATGAGACACAATGAAAGCAGTCTTAAAAGGAAAATTTATAGCACTAGATGCCTATATAAAAAACCAAGAGAAAGCTTACACAAGAGCTCTAACAGCTCAGCTGAAGAATATAGAACAATTAGAAGCAAATTCACCTAGAAGGAGTAGATGGCAGAAAATAAACTTAGGGCTGAAATCAGTACTATAAAACAAAGAGACCAATACAAAGAATCAATGAATCAAAAAGTTGGTAGTTTGAGAAAGTCAACAAGATAGACAAATCTTATCTAAATTAACCAAAAGACGGAGAGAGAGTATTCAAATTAACAGAATCAGAAATTAAAAGGAGGATATAACAAGACATCCAGGAAATTCAGAGAATTATCAGGTCATACTTTGAAACTCTATACTCAAAGATAAGCAGGGGATGTTTAAAGTCACTCATTAGTGGACTTTAAACAAAAAATCAAAAAGCAAAGCATGTCCAAGCTGCAAACCACAACCACTGAACAGCTTGGGGTCTGAAAAACCTTGGACCAGCACCTTGGAGCCCATTCCCTCCAGAGGAACACCTGACCCAGTCTTGATGTTGGGGTGAGGAAAGCAGATCTGCCGGGAATGGATGCTGAACTAAGCCATATTGGGACCTTGGAACCTTGGGACCTCCTGCCCTTGCTGCGGAGGAGATAAATTGATAGGGAGAAGAGATAGTGACTGGGAAGGGAGGGAGGGGGAAGGGAGTTTGAACAAGGGGATACATGGATAAAAAAAATATGACTTTCTTCATAAGAAAAAAAAAAAGAAAATCTATACTCTACTAAAATGGAAAACACAAAAGAAATGGACAGTTTTCTGGACAAGTACCAATTACCAAAATTAAATAAAGAGCAGATTGAAGACCTAAACAGACCTATAACACCAAGAAAAATTGAAGCTGTTATTAAAAGTATCCCAAATAAAAAAGCCCAGGTCCAGATGGTTTCACTGCAGACTTCTACCAGACATTTAAAGAAGAACTAATACCAATACTCAACAAACAGTTCCATACAGTGAAAACTGAAGGAACACTGACAAACTCTTTTTATGAGGCCATAATCACCCTGATACTCAAGCCACTCAAAGATGCCACAAAGAAAGAGAATTGCAGACCAATATCCCTCATGAACATTGATGCAAAAATTCTCAACAAAATTCTGGCAAGTTGATTACAACAACATATAAAAAAAAGTTGTCCATCATGATCAAGTAGGTTTTATCCCAGAAATGCAAGGATGGTTCAACATACAAAAAACCATAAATGTCATTCATCATATAAACAAATTGAAGGAAAAAAAAAAGCCCATGATCATCTCCTTAGATGCTGAAAAAGCCTTTGACAAAGTCCAACACTCTTTCATGATAAAAGTCCTGGAGAGATCAGGAACACAGAGAAAATAACTAAAATAATAAAGGCGATTTATAAGAGGCTAATGACCAACATCAAACTAAATGGAGAGAAACTCAAAACAAACCCACTAAAAACAGGAACTAGACAAGGCTGTCCCCTCTTCCCTTATCTGTTCAACATAGTTCTCGAAGTTTTAACCAAAGCATAAGAGAATGAAAGTAGATGAAAAAGATACAAATTGGAAAAGAAGAAGTGAAACTATCTCTATTTGTAGATGATATGATTGTATACATAAGTGACCTACAAAATTCTACCAGGGAACTTACACAGCTGATAAATTTCTTCCTTCAGCAATATAGCAGGATACAAGATTAACTCAAAAAATCAGTAGCCCTTCTATACGCTAAAGAAAAATGGGCTGAAAAAAAAATAAGGGAAACATTACCCTTTATAATAGCTGCAAATAGCATTATATACCTTTGTATAACTATAATAAAAGAAGTAACAGATCTGTTTGACAAAAACTTTAAATCACTGAAGAAAGAAATTGAAGAGGATATCAGAAAATGGAAAGCTCTCCCATGTTCCTGGATAGGTAGGATCAACATTGTAAAAATGGCAATCTTAGCAAAAGCAATCTACAGATTCAATGCAATTCTCATCAAAATTCCAACACAATTTTTTATAGACCTTGTAAAAACAGTACTAAATTTTATTTGAAGTAACAGGAAAGCCAGGATCACCAAAACAATTTTGTTCAACAAAAGAACCTCAGAAGGCATCACCATCCCCAACTTCCAAGTTATACCATAGAGCTACAGTAATAAAAACAGCCTGGTACTGGCATAAAAACAGACTTGTAGATCAATGGAATTGAACTGAAGTCCCAGACATTAACCCACACACCTATGAATACCTGATTTTTTGACAAAGAGGTAAAAAATATTCAATGAAAAAAAGATAGTAATTCCAACAAAATTTGTTGGCACACCTGGATTACAGTATGTAGAAAAATGCAAATAGATCCAAGCCTATCACCCTGCACAAAACTCAAATTAAAGTTGATCAAAGACCTCAACATAAAACCATCTACAATGAACTTGATAGAAAAGAAAGTGGAAAATACCCTCCAATGCATTGGCACAGGTGACCACTTAAATATAACACCAGTGGCACAGACACTAAGAACAACAATCAATAAGTGGGATCTCCTGAAACTGAGAAGTTTCTGTAAATCAAAGAACACAATCATTAAAAGAAAATGACAGCCTACAGAACAGAAAAAGATTTTCACCAATCCTACAAGTGACAGAAGACTCATCTCTAAAATATATAGAGAACTCAAGAAACTAGAGCTCAAAACCTTGAATAACTCAATCAAAAAATGGAGTACAGAACTAAAAAGGTTATTCTCAGCAGAAGAATTACAAATGGCTGACATGCACTTGTAAAGTGCTCAACATCTTTAGCCATCAGAGAAATGCAAATCAAAACAACCTTGAGCACCACCTTACACCTGTCAGAATGGCTAAGGTCAAAAACACAGATAGCCTATGCTGGAGAGGAGGTGGAGCAAAGGGAACACTCCTCCATTGATGGTGGGAGTGTAAACTTGTTCAGCCACTCTGGATGCAGTATGGTGGTTTCTCAGAAAACTGGGAATCAATCTCCTAAAGGATCCAGCAATACCACTATTGGGCCTATACCCTAAAGACACACATTCACACCCCAATAGCATTAGCTCAACTATGTTCATAGCAGCATTATTCATAATAGCAAGAGCCTGGAAACAACCTAGATGCCTCTCAATTGAGGAATAGATTAACAAACTGTGGTACACAATGGAGTACTACTCAGCAGTAAGAAAAAAATGATATCCTAAAATTTGTAGGCAAATGGATGGATTTGGAGAATATTCTCCTGAGCAAGGTCTCACAAACCCAGAAGGATAAGCAGGGGATGTACTCACTCATTAGTGGATTTTAAGCAAAAACATTCATTTTTCATTGAAAGATGATGGGCGAATAAGGTGATTTAAAACACACACATACACAAAACAAAACAACAAAACTTCTGGTTTGTCTGTAGAAGAATTGCTTAGCTGAAATTTGTGGTGGCCATAGTGCATCCGTGGGCAATAGCTATGACCTACTGTGTTTTCTTTATCTGCAGCTGAGCCTAACCAGGCTTGAGAAGCTTTAGATTTTATTTTTTATGTTTCATGTATTTTAGAGAAAAGAGAAGTTTTATTAATGTGTGTGTTTTTTGTTATCTACTCTGAATGTTTTGCTTTTTTACATAGTGTTTGATATTGATTTGATTTTCAAAAAACAATAACAAATTTTTAGAGATATTAAAACATAGAATTTGAAATAAAAGTAACTCTCCCTTCAAATGAGAAATAGTACCTTATTAAAATGATTGACATTCAGATATGGATTATTTGTCACATATTCAATTATTCATCATTATTAGCCACTGTATTGACATGACATATTGGGACCATTTACCCAGAGCATAGTCTAGGAGACAAATTGGAAAAGCAGGTGAAGTGGCATGGGCATTTGTGGAAACTAGATCTTCCATGAAAAATCACAAATGTTTTACATTGTTGAAATGAGATCTCTATAGCTCACTATGGATTGCTTTTCTGGTTCCCAGCTGAATTGATGGCTGTGGTTAGACAAGCACATCATCAGTTAATCATTCTGTATTGAGAAATGTTGTTTTATGTTCAGGTTCACCAGATAGTTAGAAGACCAAAGGAATGTGATCCACACATGCAGTATGGCTTCAGTGTACCACCACAGAGCATTATGCAAGGCTTTTTTTCCATCATTTAATGTGAAAAAATTCTTTGAATGCACCTCCATTTTTACTTAAGGTATTCATGTATCCCGTTACTGCATTCTGAAACAAATTACCTTCAATTTGAAGGCCTTTGTTACTATTATTTCTTTACTGAATCAAAATGTGATATACTGAGAAAATGAAAATGCCATTTTATGTCTAAAAAATAAGTGATTACTGTGTCAGGAGCTGTGATAAAACTTTATGGTCATTTTCTTACTTAATTTGTACAATAGCTTTATCAAGTAGGTAATAATGGGCTTACCATTATTATCACAATTATTAAAATTCCAATATTAGTATAAAACTAAGGCTCATGGAAACTGTACAAAATTCTCAGGGTATAGTTGCTTCTTCAAGGCTAATATAGATCACCTGTGCTTAGTGATAAATATAAACTCTGAGTCTGCTTGCCTCTATATATAATCAATTATGTAATACCTTATAGTTTAAGTTTAAGTTCTTTATATTCAAGATAAAATATTTTTGAATATTTGTAAATTGATGTGTATAAAGTATAAGGCATTCTTCCAAAAATATTATTACTTGGCTCTCATATATTCATGGAAAACAGGATCATTTGGTCTCTTAAAATTCCTATTGTAAAAGAACTGTTCACATTGGTAAATATAGATAAAGTTTAAGGAAAAAAATAATGAAACTGTTTTTTTCCAAGACAGACTTACTGTCCTCTTTGCAAAGAACTCTTCAAGGAACTGAGTGAAGTACATAAATGAAAGTATGTAATGTAGTGTAACTGTACATCTGAGTGTAGTGTAAATGCAAGTGTGTATATTGTGTGTGTGTATAGTTCTTCAGAATTGTTGAAAACAACTGCATATATATAAATGCCATATTAGCTTAATTAACTGTATGAATTAATTTTCTGTGAAATACATGTTATTCTGTTCAGCTTCTAACTTGTCAATAGACTTTAGTTTGGTTTCATAAGCTTTTCTTAGGAACTTTAATAAAAAGATAAATGTTTAATAAATATATAATTCATCTTAAAATAATTAAATAACATTTATTTTTATCATTGTAAGGATTTCCTTTGAAATATTCTAGGAGGTGTATTCTTATCCAGCCTTTATGATAAATGTCTGGCTGTTATTGATCAAGGGAACGAGGAGGAAAAGAATCTCTGCCATCTACAGGTAATGATTTGCTACTTGATTTGGCACAACAAAAATACAGACAATGTAATCTGATGAATATGACTAAAATCATGCCTATCACCAAGGTTTAATGTATAATGTACATCATTTTAAAGGATAACTAAGTCTAAAAACTTCAAGATAGCAAAGCCTATAATCTTATCACGTGACATGGTAGGATGAAGATTATTGTTAGTTTTTTACCTGAATCAGGTTATTCAGTGATTCTAGGACAACTGTGGCTACAGTATGAGATATATGTGATATATCATGTTTCTCCTAATACAATTGTTATGGAATATATACCAATATATACTGTTTGAATATAAAACACAGAGGAAATTCACTGCCCCACAGGACATATTAGTCATCTAGTCTATCAGTGAGATGGTTGCAACAGTCTTAAATGGTTAACTAATAGGCACATATTCAGATATGGCTTGAATTCCATGAAACACTTTTGTGTCCATAAATTCCTAGAATGAACTCTCAGATACCAGATAAGCATTGGGCTGTAATGCACACATAGAAATGCTTGCTACCTTAAAAATATAGTTTATTTAAAATTTTTATTGTTTTACTTATTGGTATTTTTTTAAATAAGTTTCATGGTGTCATAAAAGTTTTAAATATAATTATATTAAATTATATATGGATCACACACTAATAACTGGAGACCCCAAATCCTCTTGGTCCACAGCTGACTAAGAACCAACTAAGAATGACCCCTGAGACAACTGGAGACACACAGTTCCTTGGCCTATAGACAACTAAGAGCCAACTAAGAGCAGCCCTTGCAGTTACTGGAGATACACAACTAAGAGACAACTAAGCGCCAACCAAGAGCTGACTGAGAGTGAATGGATGAATCAATGAGTAGATACCAGTGTAAAAATATATATAACAATATAAAGAACAACAAGACATCACCAAAAGAAGCTGGTGGTTCTACAACAATAAGACCTGAGCATAACAATGAAGAGGGAAATGACCTTAAAAACAACTTTATAGAGATAAAAGATTTAAAAGATAATATTAAAAAATCCCTTAAAGAAATAGAAAAAATACAAACAAAAATTGAAAGAGATTAACAGAACCCTGAAAGAAAATAAAGAAATCCAAGAAAAAAAAACCCAAACAAATAAACAGGATGAAAAATTATCCCAGGAATTAAAAGCTGAAATAGAAGCAATAAAGAAGGCACAAACCAAGGCAAAGCTGGAAACAGAAAACCTAAAATAATGAACTGGAACTACAGATGCAAACATTGTAAGCATTCCCAAGGCCCCCATTCACCTGAAATGTAACAGAGTTGCAACTACGCCCCTGGGTGTGGCTATGCAAACATGGGTCCACCCACTCTCTTAAAGAAAGTGCTCACACAAGCCACCCCCTCTCTCTTCTTCCTCTTTCATTCCCACATCTCTGCCTGCTGTCCTGCTAATAAACTCTAGTGTGGTATTCCCAGTGTTGAGATTCCATTCAGGCATCACATGAAAAAACCTAACATTGGTGCTGTGTGACTCGGTGGGCCCCCCAGCCCTAAGCGTGCATAGGCACTGGGGGCCCCGTTCGACCCTCCACCAGGAACCACCTTCCACCTGCCTGGTCTCGGACCATACTAGCACACCACCAGCGTTGATTGGTGAGTTTCCCCCTCAGTCAGCGTAAACGTGAACTAGTTTCATGGAGGATCACGCTTCATGATCTTCACTTGGTCGTGATTTGTTCCTTTTCATTGACAAACACTCCTGGCTTTTTTTCCAGCATTATATTCTGTCCTTAGACTTGCCCCACAGGAACCTGCACTAGCATCTTCCGTGGGCGTTTTTTTTTTTTTTCCTGCCCGCAGGCCCCCCCCCCCCCCGAACAGGTCGTGGGCACGTGGTTTTGAGGACTCATCATGAGTAAGTATGTTTTCCTGGAGTTCTCTCTTTGTTCTGACAAGAACTCAGGGATCTGAGTACTTTGGGGCATTGTCTGAGTGGCCTATACTGATGGCTGATGAGCTGGTCTGCTGTACACCTGCTTCCCTGTAGAATCGGTTTGCAGGGTGACGACCTTTGCTTGCTGAATCCGTATCCCTCTTAAGTCTCGGCAATGGGAAATAAGCCAGCAAAATCCATACCCCTGTCTTTGCCCTTAGGATACGTGCTAGAGATGTTGAGACCTCTTAGCCTTATGCCTTATTTGGATCCCACCCAACTGATCCATTATTGTACCAAAAAATGGCCTGGATACCCCCTAAACAATAACCTAAAGTGGCCACCTAATCTTGCAAATGACCCCCCACCCTTCAGATCTCAATGCTCTCCTACTGCCCCCTCCTCTCTGGGACATGCAAACCAGACTTCTGCATTCACCCTGCCTATCACCTGCTCTAGTGCTTCTAGGGATCCTGACCCAGTTCTGCCTCTTCAAGAAGTGGCAGGTGTGGATGGGATAGTTAAGGTTTATACTCCTTTTTCTTTATCTGAACTTTCCCATCTTGCAAAGAAATTGGACTCTTACAGTTCTAATTCTACTGCCTTTATAAAGGAATTTCAGTATATAATCCAATCCCATGACCTCACCTTTCATGACGTATATATATGATTTTAACAAATAATCTTCTCCCTGAGGTGCGCAGGCGAGTTTGGGAACAGGCCAGGATACATGCAGATGAGGTTCATCAAACAAATTTAGCACACCCTCCAGGAGCTGAGGCGGTTCCAGATGTGTACCCACATTGGAACTATAACATACAAAGGAGAATTTTAGCCAGGGACAATTTTGTAACCTGCTTCCTGGTGGGTTTGCATAGAGCTGCTCTGAAGCCAGTCAATTTTGAAGAACTGCAGGAGGTAATTCAAGATAAACAGGAAACCCATCCCAGTTTCTAGAGGGCCTTACAAATGCTCTTGCAGTTCACAAATTTAGATCCTGAGAGCACTGTGGGCCGACAGCTTCTTATGACCCATTTCTTTACTCAGAGCTACCCCAATATCAAGGCCAAGCTTAGATCTCTTGAGAGGGGCCCACTCACTCCACAAGCAGATGTTCTGGCACTTGCTTTCAATGTATACCACTGGAGGGATGAGAGAAATCGACAAGAAAAATACCTCCTGCTGGCAAAGGCAATTAGGCCGGCCCCTCCGCCACCGCCTCCCAGGGCAAGCAGACAAAAGCACTCCAGAGCTTGTTTCTGCTGTGGCTGTCTTGGCCATTGGTCTTGCTCATGCTCAGATCTATGGAGGCCCTCCAAGCAATGTCCTAGGTGTTATAGAAACCACTGGCCAGGCGACTGCTGCCCCGCATCAAAGGGTGGGGAAACAGTATGCTTGGATGGGTCACATAGTATCCTGGGCCTGGTTGAGGATGAATGACGGTTCTCGAGCTCTCTTAATCCGGCAAATGCCATCACACAAAGAGAGCTCTGTGTAGATATTGAAGTTTCTGGCCGGACCATTTCTTTCCTGATAGACACTGGAGCTGTGTTCTCAGTTCTGCAGGAGTACTGGGGTGCAACCTTTCTTTCAGGCCTTACCATTGTCAGGGTGGGAGGCAAACCCATGTGACTTTTTCAGACACTGCTGCTTAATTGTGTTTTTTTTTTTTAAAAAAAACTTTTTATTTATTTATTTATTTTATTTGCCTTGGTGTTTGCCTGGAACTGGGAACTGGAACTACAGACAGTTGTGAGCTGCCATGTGGGTGCTTGGAATTGAACTCAGGACCTCTGGAAGAACAGTCAGTGCTCTTAACCGCTGAGCCATCACTCCAGCCCACTTAATTGTGTTTTTAAAGATATTCCTGTTACTCAGTCATTTTTGGTTTTGCCAAGCTGTCCAATAGCCCTAATGGGAAGAGATTTCTTAGCAAAAGTGGGAGCTTTCATTTTGTTTAATGATCACATTTTCCTGAATCCAGCCTCATCAGCTGCTCCAACTGTTCTTCTGCTCCTTTTACTATCCAATCAACCTGTAAGTTCTACCCCTCCTTACCCCCTTCCAGCCTCACAGGTGGACCCACAAGTGTGGGACATGCAGAATCCTTCTGTGGCTAGGCATCACCCACCAATAGTGATCCTACCAGGTACATAGCACAGGCTCAGTATCCACTGTCACTGAAAAGTCTTCAAGGGCTTAAACCTATTATTACTGATCTTTTAAGAAAACAGTTACTCTACCCCGTCTCTTCCCCTTTTAACACCCCCATCCTTGCAGTCAAAAAGCCTAATGGTGCCTACCATTTAGTTCAGGACCTCAGGCTTATTAACTTGGCTGTAGTCCCCTTCCACCCTGTAGTAGCAAATCCCTATACTCTGCTGTCCACCATTCCTTCAGGAACTTCCCACTTCTCTGTCCTAGACCTAAAAGACGCTTTCTTTTCTATACCACTTAGCACCCAGTCTCAGAATATTTTTGCTTTCACATGGACTGACCCTAAAAACCATCTGTCCACACAACTCACCTGGACTGTATTACTGCAGGGGTTTAGAGACAGCCCATACCTGTTTGGTCAGGCTCTAGCCTCAGACCTGAAATCCTTGTCTCTCCCCAAATCAAAGATTATACAATATGTAGACGATATTCTTGTCTGCAGCCCCTCATTGCAGGACAGCCAAACTGGCACTAATGCCCTCCTAAACTTTTTGTCTAGCAAGGGTTATAGGGTCTCACCCTCCAAAGTCCAGTTCTCTACCCCCCAGGTCACTTACCTAGGTCTGACTATTACCCCAACCCACAAAGCTATTACTGTAGATAGGAAGCAGTTAATCCAGTCCCTGACAGCTCCTACTACAAAGGAAGAGATTCTATCATTTCTGGGACTAGCGGGTTTCCTAAGGTCCTGGATACCATCCTTTTCCCTCCTAGCTCGTCCCTTGTATGAGGCAGTGCTAGGACCTCCAAGGGAACCTCTTCTTCATCCTGTTGTAAAGCCCTTTTAAAGGCTCCAGCAGGCTCTTCTCTAGGCCCCAGCCCTCCACCTACCGGACCTAACTGGACCTCTCTCCCTGTATGTAACAGAGAAACAAGGCTTTGCTCTTGGTGTTTTGGGTCACCAGCTAGGACTTTCCTTTGTTCTGGTAGCCTATCTATCAAAAAGATTAGATCTCACTGCTCAGGGATGGGCTCCATGCATACATGCTCTAGCTGCTGCCGAGCTCCTCATCCGAGAATCAAAGAAGTTAACCTTTGGGTCACCCTTAACTGTCCTCTCCCATCATAACCTGTCCCACCTTCTTACTTATAAGGATCTACAAACCTTACCCCCTTCCCAGGTCCTTTCCCTCCAAGTGGCATTAGTGGAAGATCCTATACTCACCTTTCAGGCTTGCCCACTACTAAATCTTGCCAATCTCCTCCCCTGCCCTAGTCAGGAACACACCCTTTCCCATTCTTGCATCAAAATGTTAGAAGAGCTACTGCCTCACCCTTTGCATATACAGGAGGGTGCTTTGCCCCAGGCTACTTATACTTTGTATACAGATGGCAGTTCATTTTTGCATGAGCGAACTTGAAAGGTGGGCTATTCTATCGTGTCTGGCACAGAGACTATGGAAGCTGGTGCATTACCTTCTCAGACCACAAACCAACAAGCTGAATTGATTGCACTTACACAAGCCTTCCAGCTGGCAAAAAGGGCAGTCCTAAATGTTTATACAGACTCCAAGTATGCTTTTCATACTCTATTGTCCCATGCTGCTATCTGGAAGGAGCGTGGGCTCCTCATGACAAAGGGAAGTTCAATTTTAAATTCAAGCCATATCATAGCATTGTTACAGGCTTATAACCTCCCTGAAGCAATAGGAATTATCCACTGCCCATCCCATCAGACAGACAACTCCACCATTTCTAAGGGAAACAACAGAGCTGATCAGGTAGCCAAAACAGCAGCCCTTCAGGACACTGGCCTAAACTCACCATCTTCACCCCAGGGAATGCACGTACTACAACCCACTACATATACCCACACTACAACCCATGCAGCCACTCAGTATGAGGGAGATTCTGTCCTATCTGCACCAGCTTTTCCACGCTAACAGCCAGGCTTTAGCTCACTTTGTTAAGGTTCATCTCCAATCTACCTCTAAAGACCTACAATTCTTAAAATCTATCACTGCCTCTTGTGCAATTTGTCAAAAGTCTGACCCTAATTTCAAATACCATAGCAACTCCTTCCCTACCCACCAGTCCAGGGGGTCTATCCTGGGGATAAGCTGGCAGTTAGACTTTTCTCAAATGCCCACAGTCAGATGGGAAATATCTCTTAGTCTTTGTGGATACATTTTCTGGTTGGGTGGAAGTGTATGGGACAAATAATAAGAGAGCTCAAACAGTTTCTGACATTCTTCTTCGAGAAATAATTCCCAGGTTTGGAATTCCTGCTTCTCTTCTATCTGACAATAGTCCCGAGTTTACCTCACAATTTTCTCAAAGATCATCTAGGGCTCTCAGTATTCCCTGGCACTTTCATATTCCTTATCGTCCACAGTCATCAGGCAAAGTGGAACAAACTAACCATTCCTTAAAGGACATTCTTGTTAAGATGTTACAAGAACTTCATTTAGACTGGGTAAAGTTGCTGCCTCTAGCCCTGTTCAGACTTAGAGCTTTCCCAAAAAAACCTTTGAATATCTCACCCTTTACACTTCTGTATGAAAGGCCTGTCTTACCTTGCCAAGTGTCTCCTAAGCCTTCACTCCTTCCTGACAATCTGCTTCCTCCCCTTCTCCATCACCTGTGATTACTTCTGTGGGATTTTGCAGATGACTCCCTCCCCAAACCGTGCTCTGATTTATCATGTCCACCTCGAGTTAACATTGGAGATCAAGTCCTACTTTCCCCTCCAGGCTAACGACCTTCTCCCCTCACCCCAAAGTGGACAGGACCATATAGGGTAATTCTGACAACTCCTACAGCCGCTAAACTTGAAGGTTTCTCACATTAGATTCATTTGTCTGATCTTAAAACTTTTATACCCCTTCTTCAAAGTAGCCAGGCAAAGGACCCAAAATCTTAAAAGAAACCAGCTCCAATCTTGTCTGAGCTTTCATTGCAGATTGTCAGAGCAGAAGCCTAGATTGGTATCTAGTAAACAAAAGAGGTCCCAGGCAGTCTGCTGGGGACTTAAAGAAAACCCAATCACCTCAGAACTGTTGACAGGTAAACAAAGATCATTCAATCTTTCAGTTGCAACCACCCCCCCCTGAGGATTTAGAATGCAAAGACCATTTCCCACTCCTATACCCAGAGCCAAAGAAAAGAAACCTGCAAGAGTCCAGGTAAGCAAAATACAGGACACTTTAATCTCCTCCCTTTCCCAGAGGTGAGGAAGGGTCACCAGGCCCAAGCGCCTATATCCCAGCCCTGGGAGGGAGAGTTCAGCTCCCATAGCTTCCGGTTTCACTCCCGGGACCAACTGCTGTCTGCAGAGTCCCAACGCACTCTGAAGCAGGGGTGGATAAAATCTGCAGGTCATCATACCCGCAGCTCCTGCTGAGGGAAGTTGCACAGCTACCCACCTCTACCTCGAACTGAGCAAGCCAACATCTGCAGGGGTCTCTGAAGGACAGACTCAGACCCTGACCAGAGAGGTGACAGGAAGCACACAAACCCAAGTGCCACAACTGACCAGGAGCCATCTAATTGTGAACCACTGAAGCCATGGGCAAACGTCAGTGCAAAAAATTACATAATAATGCAAAGGACAACATGGTAACTCCAGAAGAGAGTGGCGATCTTACAAATACAAGACCTGAACTGAGCAATGAAGAGGAAACAGAAGGAAGTAACACTAAAAATTCCTTTTTGATGATCATCGAAGCTCTAAAAGAAGATATGAAAAAAAGCCTTAAAGAAATAGAAGAAAATACAAACAAAAAATTGGAAGAGATGAACAAATCTATGAAGGAAACATGCCAGGAACTAAAAGCTGAAATAAAAGCTGAAATAGAAGCAATAAAAAAAGGCACAAAATGAGGCAAAGATGGAAATAGAAAACCTGAAGAAAAAAGCTGGAACCACAGATACAAGCATAACAAACAGAGTTCAAGAGATGGAAGATAGAATCTCTGAAGTGGAAGACTCAGTAGCTCAAATAGATATATCA
>PVIH01001705.1:129531-221267 GCA_004025045.1 Sigmodon hispidus | reverse complement strand
TAGGAGGTGTGGCCTTGTTGGAGTGGCACTATTTGAGAAGGAATAGGAGGTGTGGCCTTGTTGGAGTGGCACTATTTGAGAAGGAATAGGAGGTGTGGTCTTGTTGGAGTGGGTGTGGCCTTGTTTGAGGAAGTGTGTCAGTGGGGGTGGGCCTTAGGGTTTCAAATCTTGAGCCAGGCTCAGCATTTTCCTATCTTCCTGCTGCCCGCCGATCTGATATACCACTCTCAGCTATCTTCCCAGCACCATGTCTGCCTGTGTGCTGCCATGCTTTCAACCATGAGGATAATGGACTAAACCTCTGAATTGTAAGCAAGCCCCCAGTTAAAAACTTCCTTTTATAAGGGTTGTTGTGGTCATGGTGTCTCTTCACAGCATTAGAACATTAACTAAGTCTCTTTTGCTCTTTAACAACCTGTGATTCTGGTAAAATCATAAAACATAAAATATAGGGCGTGTAAGTTAAGACTCAGGAGAAGAAAAAAGGAAACTCAAGAGCTATGTAAAGAGGAGATTTAAAGTACTGAGGAAGACTAAATTATTTTAAAATAGATGTTAGGCTGCCATTTCAATATCAGTAATAAAATAGGCTATTCTGGCCATTCATATTGAGAGCCTGACCATGGGTTGTGGTCTGTATTGACCTGTGTTTTGGCCAGCAGACTATGTTATCAGAGTACGCCAGTTTAATTTTTCTGAGTTCATCTTGTTTTCTTTTGTTTCGAAATAAAGTATTACCTTAAAGCTTAAGTTTGCCTGGAATTCACTATGGATCCCAAGATGTCCTCAAATTCACAGCAATTCTCTTTCCCTAGCCTCCCAAGTTCTAATTCTAGACAGAAGCTAGTATGCCCAGTGTGAGCCAGTTCCAAACCCAAGCCTTAGAGCTTCTCCATTCTCTCCTCACCTCTATAGGAACATTCAACCTCTGTCATGAGAATAATGTGTCTGCAGAAGACTAAGAATAGTATGGAGCCGGGGCTGGAGAGATGGCTCAGCGGTTAAGAGCACTGTCTGCTCTTCCAGAGGACCCGGGTTCGATTCCCAGCACCCACATGGCAGCTAACAGCTGTCTGTAGTTCCAGTTCCAGGCAAACACCAAGGCAAATAAATAAATAAATAAATAAAGTGTTTTTTGTTTTTTTTTTTTTAAAAAAAGAATAGTATGGAGCCAACCTGAGCCCAGCTTTCATCCTGAAGCTAGGGTTCAGCTTAGGAGAGCTTGAGGCTGGTGCTATGATTGTATCCCCCAAAGGCCCGTGAGTTAAATAAAGCTTTGCCATGAGTTTGTGATGTTATTAGTGCTAGCATGGTGGGAAGAAGTTAGATCACTAAGAGCATGCCCTGGAAGGGAACACTGGGACTCCCACATCTTGCTCTTTCTTTGTTTCCTGGATGCTATGAAATAAGCAACTCCCTGAAACGCCAGTTCTTGCCCTGAACAACAGGGCTAACAAGCCATAACTAAAAGTTCTAAAACCATGAGCCAAAATACTCATTTCTTCAGTGAATTTATTTCAGATATCAGTTAGGCTGCCTGCTCAGACAATGTATAGATGCATCAAAACAGAGAAAATGCTTGCAGTGAGAATCTCATCGTTTTCTTTGTTATGCAGCATTCTGAGAATAGCTCACAGATACAAATCTCCTTTCATTTGAAGTCTACCCATGTCCAGATTCATGCAGCCTGGGCAGAAGGGAGGTGCCTACCTGCCACTCTGACCTGCGTAGAAGAGCAAGCTTTGCAGGTGAGCACTTGGAATTCTTCTGCCTGGTACATGGAGTAGTCAGTGCTGGCGACAACCAGGGTGTCTCCAGGTCTCCAGGACTGCACATTGTCCACCAGGTTCAGGATGGTGCTGTTTACATTGGTGTCAATGCTGACCGTGAGCTTGGGCCTCACTGTAACCCAAAACAGGAAAGACTGAGATACTGCCCTTTAACCTCAGCAAACATGTGGCTGCCCACCTCTTCCCCTCCCCTCTGGAAATCGGTAAATGCCAGTGTGCCCTTCCAAAACCCAAATCACCAGGCTTTCACCATCACAGTCTCAGTACTTACAGGTTTTTGAAGTCAACAAAAACCCAACCAAAAAAGACCCATTCATTAGCTCTGGGCAGAGGAATTTTCCACTGACTTCTAAGCTGGTGTTCAATGTGTTGCCTCACCCCACCCACTTTGCCCAAGATGTAAAACAAATATAGACCTTCTCCACTGTTATTTACAGTAGCCGTAAGCCCCACCCCCACCTCCTTAATGACTGCTTTCTGGAGATGCTGATTCCAGAACAAACCAGCCCTTTCCAGTCCTTTCTAAGGAGGACTGTCTGGAGAGCTGAGTTTGAAATAAATAATAGCACCAAAAGAGGCAGAAAGTCTCTGTCAGCTCTGTCCATCAGCACACTGCATTCTTGGACCATGACCATCCCTTCTAGAAAGGCTTATGACAGGGCAGAGTGTTGCTGTCCGCTTCCAACTCCAGGGACCATCTGGATGCTCCTGAATTTGTGCCTAAACCACTCAGTGAGGGTAATTATGACACTCTGGTACTCAGCACACTGACCCAGCCATCCCATTTCACAGTGCACAGCAACCAGATCAGAGATTAGAGCACAGTTGCATTTCTAAACCAATCAAGAATCCAGGATCTGCTTGCTCACCAGGTTTTCCACATAGGAATCGCACCCTGTAGCTGCGGCAGGCTCGGCCCCGGGTGTAGCAAGCAAACCTGTAATCTTGGCCATTTTTGTAGACAACCTCAGTGCTGAGGGCAACGCCATCCATTGTTGTGGCCTGAGAATGGAACGGAAATTACAGAGTAAGGATAAAGCACTGATTAATGTCCACAATTTATATTTATAAGGCTAAAATTGTCCTCACTGCAAAATTATTTACAACAGCCCAGGACTATTATCCCAATTGTCTATTGGAGTTTTGTTATAAGAAAGACAGCGTTAAGTCTTGGAATGGAGGTGGAATGGCCTGATTTCGGGGAGAGAGTCAGCTAAGTTTGTGATCTAGCAGGAGAAACACCATGCCTGCATCCCACAGTTCTTATAGCTCATTATTGTGCACACATTTACAGGGCATCCACCACACACAGACACCCTCATGTGCCCCTTCTTATGACCATCCTACCACCATGAGTCCATGAAAGGAGCTGCCATTTAATTACAGAGGGCTTACTTTTTTTCAACCCACATGTGGTCAGAAGGGCTTTTACATCCCACCAGGAGTCTTGAGTCTCTGTGCCCAGGTTCTCCCCTCAGAGGCTTGGAGTTGGTTGGTTGAGGTTGTAGCCTAAGCATCAGGACTTTAAACACCTCCCAGGTGATTCTAACCAGTAGGAAAGTTTGGGATCCTCTCTCTCAGCTAAAGAGGTAAGTGGCTGTAGGTATTCTTTGCATCCTCATAGTGAAACTTTAAAGTGGTGGTTAGTTCTAGAGATAAGAAAATCGGGCTCAAAGACGATGAGCATCGGAAGCCGGTAAGTGACAGAGTAAAAAATGAAGCCAAATTCATTTAGCTTCGAAGCTGCTCCCATTTAGCTTTTAGGTGTGCCCAGCATCCCCCCTCCCATTCACCCTCACTGCATCCTTGAAAGTGAAGTTCCAGTTGACTGAGGATGCCAACAAGAAGCTACAAGGGCAGGGCGCAGTTTAGGAATAGGCTCAAAGGAGGGTGGTTCCTGCCAGCTGGGGCTCATCCCAAAGCCAGGGTGTGTCCCTGTGCAGACTATGACTGTCATTCAAAGACATGCAGTTTATAAAAGCACTGTGGCCTTCTTTGGCACAGAGACCATGGAGACAGGCTTGGATAAGGGAGGGAGGAAAATATCACCAACGAGAGAGAGAGAGAGAGAGAGAGAGAGAGAGAGAGAGAGAGAGAGAGAGAGCCACTAGACATTTTAGGAAAGAGTGTTTGGATGTAATGGAGCCAGCTTTGGCTTTGGCTTGGAAGGATGGCTCCAAAGCATACTAAAACTCAGTTAAAATTCAGATCTTTCCAGGTCACACTCACAACCACAATTCCTGTGGCTTCTGTTGCAGCAGAGACCAGGTTGTAAACTTGTCCCAAAGGGAACTCACTAAGGCCCAAAGGAGTCATCACCAAGCTCAAGATCATCGACTATCAAGACCTGCTCTTCTGGTCTCAGAACCCCACAAAGTCAGTTCCCACCTTCAGTGGGAGCCCTGTCCCACTATCAACAGGTAATGGGGCCTTTGCTCATTACCCATTAGAATTGGATACTTGTCATTGAACCAAATCCAGTAATGACTTCAAGGGAACTGCTTAATTACAGTGCTTTCTCTTTTAATGACTTCAGTCTTGAATAAGAAGAGGAAAAAAAAAAAGATCTATCACTGCTAAATGGCAGGAATCTTTAAAGAAAGATTATTATTAGCCATGCCTGCAGATAATAAAGTACTTAATAATAGTATAATGGTCAGCAGTAAATTAAAATAGTTTTGAGCAGGGCAGGATGTCACTGCCTTTAATCCCTGCACTCAGGAAGCAGAGGCAGATGGGTCTCTGTGCTAGCCTGGCTTATGTAGTAAGTTCAAGGCCAGCTAGTCTGGTAAAATCTTGTCTCAAGCCCTACTCCAAGTTTTTGAATAAAATTTGTAGAGGGCTTTCAGACACCCACGTATGGAATCAGTAGAACCAGAAATCCATGGAACCAGGCTGTGATGGAACACTAATGACTCCTATTTTTGCATTGAGCCATGAAGTCAAATAATTTGATAGACATCTCTAGCCAGACTGTGTATGCAGAACTGGGGTATGGGGTTGAAAAGGACACTCACTCTGAGGGTGGTACAATACAGAGTCCACCCTGAAGAGACATGTTCACTGCAGACAGCCCAAAGCTGTCAATGATGTGGAGGGGGTACTTTCTCAGCTAACTCAGACCCCTCTGGCTTCCAGGAGCAGAGTATATAATAATTTTCCTGGTCATTATCTCTGTGTCAGCTACTCTCTGGGTGACAATGACAATCTCATTGCTGCTTCTTTCTTCCCCACAGCTTTCTCCAGTCCTCTAGAGGTAACAGATGTCTGTCCCACCCTGCTCCCAAAGGGCTTGATTATGTCCATGTGGAACAGGTGTCCCAGAGCCTGTGCCAAATGCAGTCTGGGCATTAGGGTGATGTAACCATGAAGAGGACTTTTAGTGAGAGCCCTGAGCCCTGAGGAAGTAAGAGGCGATGGGCAGTCATGGGGTCAAAGATGGGCATTTGTAAGGATTGTTAGTTTCAATGTGTGCCCAATGTGGCAGTCATGCCCTCCAGGCAGAATAGACCCAAGAGAGCCTGAGAAGGCACTGAATGATGACATTTATGTACCTTGGTAGGGAGTAGGGCTGAGGGAATCCTCTTCCTCTGGGCTTCTAGGCATGGACTATACTTCAAATCCTATCTACCCACAGTGTACTCAAGGGCCCAAAGGGCATTAACACATAAGTGAGCTGGGTGGGCCAAGCAGGCCCCTTCAGTTGGAGTTCTCTCAGCAGCCATAGTTGAAGAGGCACAGTGATAGTAGAGACAAAGAACCCACAGGCAGGAGCTGGAGCCTTAGCTTTGAACAGAGAGGAAACTTTGTCTCTGAGGTGGGAATAGTATAATTAATCTGCTTCAGAGGTGGGGTAGATATTCATACCACCTGAGTGACAAGAAAAAGCTGTGGCCCACAGAACCCTCTGAAGATCAAAGCCATGTAGACTCCCTGGCTGTATTGAGGTTGGTACCTGGATGTCAATGGGTCGATTGCAGATTTTTCCTGGGTGAGCAGCTCGGAGATCTGAAATTTTCTCCCCACCTTTGCTCTGTGGCACCTTATCATGGTTGAACCACTCGGTCCATTCCACATCTATGCAGAAAGCAGAGACAGGAAGCTGCTTTTATTGACTGTTTCCTTTTGTAAAGGTAATATAGGTTTTTGTTATCACAAAAGCAATGAGCAAGATGTGGGGAAATAAAAACCCACCCATAAACCTGTCCCAAAGCCCCCCATCACTACCATGGCTGCTTCTCAGAAGCTTCTATGGCCAACACCATGGTCTGGCACATAAAAAACTAAATGCCACAAACCCCCGTGGAGGAGCAACACAAATCTTAACCACTTGTGAGAGCTTGTTGACAATTCACCAGTGTGGCTAGATTAATTAGAGACAGCCTCAGTTGCAATTTCTTAGTTGATGCTTCGTAAAGTGTCCCTACTGGTATAAGAGAAATCCTTGATGTCCCTAGCCTGGAGTACTCATTAAGTCTTACTAGTCTGCCTCAATAGCTCACCTTGAACCCATTCGCTGGTTGAAGAAACATTGAAATGTTCACCATGCTCTGTCTGGAACAGCTTAAAAACCCGGGCAGCAGCAGAGCCTTTGTGACCTGTCAGAGTAGACAAGATACTTGAATGAGCCAGTGTTCCCTGATTGATGCTGGCCTCACAGCAGAGAAGGAGCCCTCACACCCATAAGTCTTTGTTTTGATTTGGTTTGATTGTAATATGTGGTTTTTTGTTTTGTGTTGTTTGGAGATTAGATCTCAGGTAGCCCAGGCTAGCCTTGAATTATGTAGTCAAGGATAACCTTGAATTTATCTTCTTGCTTTCACGTCTTAATTGTAGGGATTTCATCTGGTGTGCATTATCAAGCCCAGTTTACAGTGGATTTTTGTTTTTCACTCATGGCTTTTGAACCATTTCATGAAGAAATATTACCCCCTTAATAAAATTATCCTTGTTATTTGGAAAGAGGTTACATTTATTTTGTGTGTGTGTTTCAGTTTTGAAAGTTCAATCGCAGCCTTCTGACAAATGGAGAATTTAGAGAACCTGTCATTTCTCATCTGAATCTACCTGGGGATTAGAACTGGTAACTCTCAACACAACCATGTGTGGCAGAGAAGCTACGTTGTATAATAAAGCCCTTCTACAGGGCTGTGGGTCTAGCTCAGATGATAGAGTGCTGGCCTAGCATTTGTGAAGCCCTAGACTATATAAGCTAGTCATGGGGTGTAGACCTGTAATCTCAATACTCAGGAGATAGAGGAAAGAGGATCAGAAGTTCAAGGTCATCCTCTGCTATATATTAAAACTGAGGCCATCCTAAATTACATGAGACCTCATTTAAAAAAAAAAACCAAATAAACAACAAAACCTTTCTATGGCATTAAGTTCATACTGTTCCTCTGGAGGCCTCTTCCCAGCTCTTAGCTATTCTTTGTCAGGGAATACTTACTTGGAGATGTTAAAATTCTAGGAGAGATCTACTTTTCTCCAGCATGGACCTTTGTCATTGCCTTATAATGTAGTAACTAAAGTGCCCAGACTCTCAGCTGGGGCCTTGTGTGTGTGTGTATTTGTGTGTGTGTGTGTGTGTGTGTGTGTGTGTGTGTGTGTGTGTAGGGGGAAGCTATGTTCTAAGAGCAGACAGTTGCTCACAACCCACAGTGTCTGGTCAGGGAGACACTGGAGGTCACCAGGCATCTCACCAACCATTCATTACCATGGTACTCAATGTGGTCTTCAACTGAAGAGGAGGGATTTCCTTTCACAGTGATGAAGCTCCAAGGGTGTCTGAAAAAAGAAAAAACAACAGAAAGTTGGGGTTTTCACACACTGCTCTCAGGCTGGTAGAGTGAAGACAGAGTTCTGTAGCTGAGTCTCCATAGCTGCTGGAGGAATTTACCATCACCTAGGAGCTTCCTTTCCCCACAAAACAAGAACCTTTCTTTGCAAGCACAGGGGTGCCTACTTCCTCACCAGCCAGCTAGCCTGGGCATCTGCTCCCTGGAGACAGTTTGACTCAATGCTGGCAAAGAATGAGCATGAATCACAATTAAACAAACACGCCAACAGCCCAACTGTGCCACCCGCCAGGCCCAATTAGATCCTGCAACAAATACTGGAAAGGTGTGCCAACACGGGTGATTCCACTCATGTCCATTGCCTCCAAAGGATGAGCTCAAGGAAAACGGCAGAATACTGTGACCGGTCACTTAGCCACCTGCCTTGGATCTTAGGAAGGAATGAAATCTGTTGACCCTGTGATGGCGAAGAAAGGAGAGAGGTGTTTATGATTTGGAAAAGTCACATACCCCTTTTTCTTAGAGTGTGTACTACTCACAGGCAGGTTTTCTTAGTGGTTTTTGTCTTCCTAGCCATGACATGCAGTGACTGAGGTAAGGGACATACTTGAAACACACCACCCTGGCATACTGGACACTCTATACTGAAGGGTTCTGAGAAATGGCAGAAATGACTCTCTCACCTTTCTCCCTAAAGCAGGTCTGAAGCCTTCACCCCCATGAGAGAGATGCCCTCTTTAGAGCTAAATGAATAGGAATTCTGGGAAGAATTTCAAGTCTGTTCACTACAGTTGGCTCATGAGATTTTCTCATTTATTTTTTACATTTCATGAAACAGCACAAAAATACTCAGGTGAAACTATTTGGATTTTTATATCTTCCATTTCCCTAGGAAGATTCTGCATCATGTAAAACTTAACAGGGAAATCAGGCTACCTTTCTTCTGAGAACCAGGCTTTTGTTGAAGATTCTCTTGTATCCTGAGAATGCAACATATACCTCCTTATGACAAAGCAAAAGATCTTGGTGTGAGTAGCTTTGGATTTTGTGTGGACCTCTTGTCTTAGGGAGTCATTACTGAATGATGTTCAGCTGAGGTTCAAGATTCAGCCATGTCACACTCTTAACTTAAATCTTTCACTGGCTCCCCGTTGCCCTTGGAGCTCACCAGCACAGAGCCGTTGACCCTCCAATGCCAGCCTTGCAGTCTTGTTGCTCACGCCTCCCTTTCCTATATATCATTGCTCAGTCTTCCCTCACTCCTTGGGAGAACCATGTGCTCGCTCTCTATAGCCACAGCTTTCACAGCACTGTCTCACAGCTTCCTCCTAGCTGCAATCCTGCACTCAAGTCCCCTTGCCCACTATCTTGTTCCTCCTAATGGGTACCATTCATCTCCATCTGCACATGCAAGCTCAGTAGGCCCAGCCAAGCTAGTCCCACCAATATGTCCTCGCTATTTCCTGAACAAACACATGAAAGGTCTCATTTCCAGCACATCAACTGATTTTAAATGCTCAGTTCTTACCACTCAAACATACAAGGGAGAGGTGACTATGCAATTTCTGCCTGCATGGCCAGGATGAAATGTGGAGGTTCCCACTATTCCAATGGCTCTTGTTTATAAGAAGAGAATAATCAATCACTAGCTGTGCTGTGCAGAGGAGCAGCTATGTTTTTTACATTATCCCATGCAACCTCTCCCAGCACCTTTTTGAGATAGATCCCAAGATGCCCTATTTTACAGATGCAAGAACTGAGCAAAGAAGATGAGTCACTTGTCGTTGGTCACACCTCAGAGGAAGTACAGCACAGATTCGAAGCCAGTCATCGGGAGCCAAGCCTTGGGCTATGAGCCACCTCCTCGGCAGAGGCCCTTCAGTAGACACTCCTTTCATAGTACTCTCTCTCATCATAAATTAATAAACTGACTTTTTGGTTTATAATGTGGTGAAATGAAAGTGTACTTGGCCTTTGCAGACAAAGGATCCCTGCCATCTCAAGATATCACTGCCATATTTGGCTGTTTAGGCTCCGTGCCCCAGTTTTCCTTCCAGAAGCTGCATCCAGAGAACACAGCCTGGGACCTGGGATGTTTCTTCTTGCCAAGGGGATCTTTGTCTAGCCAGTTAAATTACTTTGCAGGTTATAAAAGGCTCTGATCATCCCTGAGTTTGCCCATATCTGAGGAGCTGAGGAAGAGAAATTACAATTTCAAACAGCCTTGGGACAAATCATCTCAACTTTCCGAATGCTGAGAGCTAGTTTACGGGATAAAAAGGTGTGGCTCCTGTGTGCAAAATGACTTTGTGCATTGTCTGTGTGTGCACATGCCAATGTCAGGCAGGATGCTACAATATAAAGCAAGTAGGACACACATAAGTACTTGTCAAAAAGGCCCCCTTTTTGGGTGTTTAGCTAGGTGGAGGTGTTTTGCATAATCCGTAAAACATTGCCTGCCAATTCCCAAAGAACTATATGAACCTTAAAAGGGTAAACAGACATTAGCTGCGCACCATGGCTTTTCCTCCCTCTTTCTCACTTAGGGCATGCACAGTACTTGTAAGTGACTAACTGAAGATCTAACTTCATATAGAAACCTGTGCACTGCAGTTGTGAGCCTTTCTTGTAAGAAGAGCCAAGCTTCCTTTGAACACAAGTCCTAACATCATCTGGTGTGGATGAGCAGTGTGCCTGCATGCCTCTGTGCTGTCATTCAGAGTCAGGTGGAGCTGAAAACATATGCCCCTGCTTTAGTTCAGTGGAGATACAAGTGACGGGCAGTACCTAAATCCAAGGTGTAGGAAGTGCTTGCTGCCAAGTTTGGTCATTGCCTTCCGGGCTGTGTCATCCAGGTTTCTAGAGCCTTCATCATTCACTGCGACAGAAAGGATCCTGCCATCAGGCACTGCATTCAAATACTGAACCAGACGTTCACTCTCTTTCTTGGATCTGTAGGTGTCAAACCTAAAAAGGGTAGAGAGAGTAAAAATGTGGATAGTGTTGGTGGCCATCTAAAGGATGCAGTGATCTAAGTACACAGCTGTTTCAGCAACTGAGACGCCATCCAAAGACCTTGAAGGCCCTAGTCTGTAACAAAAAAGCCTCTACAAAGAGCAAGCAAGTGTGGCTATTCTGTTTGCTATTCAGAGATACCTAGGAAGGGGGATTTCATCTGACCACAGTGTTCATTAATGGGTTAAAATGCTTTGGAAATATCTACAGTGCTGGAGAGCTTTGGGTCTGGGATGTAGATAGACTAAGTCACATCCTTGGGGTTCAGACTGTGCATGCCCCCTTTCTTTCTGAGGATTGTAGGTCACATCTCTTGGCACTAGGAGAAGATACAAGCACTTAGAACAGCAGGGGATTTCTATCTCTGATCCAGACCAAAGCAACTCCTCCACAGTCCCCGGGAATGACAGTGTGGCTGTCTCAAGTCATGTCTCCTCCCTGAAGCAGCTCATGTGTATTTCAGAGTCCTTAAACGCTCGTCTCTGATTCACACTGCAGTGGTGACAGGCTCTTAGCCATTGTGTATACTGTTGCATTTCTTCTGCCTTTCCCTAATCTGTTCTCTTTAAAAACATTTACTTTAATATAGTAAGAATTTTGATCAAGAAACTCACCTTTATAAACAAGCTTTTAGGTATATAACACATTACAGTCAGTTGACTACAAGAACAATGTTATAAAATTGATCATCTCTAACTGCAGGTGTTTGTGTGTGTGTGTGTGTGTGTGTGTGTGTGTGTGTGTGTGTGTGTGTGTAGTACAGACTGAGAAGGTTCTCATTCTGGAACCCAGGACAGCACACGACTCACAATATAACTTGACCTCAAAGAGACCCTTCCTCAGCCTTCTAAGGACTGGAATTACAGGTATGTGCCATTGCATGGGGTTCAACTACAGGTTTTGTTTTTCGAGATGGGGGAGTATATCCCATGTGTTGCTCAGACTGGTCTTGAACCCCTGGGCTCAAGTAATCTTCTGTCAGCTTTCCAAGTAGCTGGGACATGAGATGCACAACTTCATGCCCAGCTAAAACTGATCATCTTGAAGTGGACAAAGACAAACTACTCTCTTAAGAGTAAAATTTACATGAGATACAGGTATTTTAAACCAACAACTGAGTCCTGCTAGTGAGAAATCATGAAGACTGCAATTGTCCCAGCATTACTAACATAAAGTGGCTACTTGACCTGAGGGTTTTTGTTGTTGATAATTGTTTTAATTTTGAAATTACAATATAATTTCATCATTTCCCCATTTCCCTCTCACGCCTCCAACCCCTCCCATGTACACTCTCCACTGGGGTCTCAGTCAAATTCATGACCTTTTTTCCTTTAAGTGTGTTCAGTGTACGTGTGTGTGTGTGTGTGTGTGTGTGTGTGTGTGTGTGTGTGTTTCTAAATATATAAATGTAACCGGCTCAGTCTGAATGAAGCTACTTGGATGTATGTTTCCAAGGCTGATCACTGGTGATAGGTAACCAGTCATGCTTTTCCCTAAAGAAGACATTTTCCTCCTGCTTTTAGTGTTCGTTGCTTGTCTGTAATTTTTGGTAGGGCTGAGGTCTTCTGCTCTTCCTCTTCCACAGTGTGGTGCTTGTTCCGGCCATAAGAGGTTTTGCATAGTGACAGTGGAAGAGATCCATCTTACCAAGCAAAGTTTCTAAAGTGAATCTAGAGAAATAAGCCAGTGGGACTGGCCAAGAAGACTTTGAAAAAGACAAGGCCCAGCAGTCCAGTGTGCTAACTGGAGAGGTATCCCCAAACTGCAGATTTATATCACCTGTCTCAAGGTACTTATGAAGTCTAGACCTTCCCAGCCTGTCTCCAAAAGACCAGCCCTTCTCAAAGACCCACTTCAGGAGCCTCACCTCCCCCCAGACCTTCTTCCCAGTCAAAGTCCAGTCACCTTTAAGAGTGAACCCCAGATCCTGCTCCTTCAGGTAAACTCCCCGTGTGAATTTAACCGGCATTATTTGTTATGTTTATCCTCTCTTCTCAGACTTTCAGCTATGGATACTCTCCAGTGTTCTTTAAGCAAAGGAGGTGAAGCTTCCCAGTGTCCTGACACTCAGATGAACACCTGTCTCCGCTGGCCCCTGTCCTGCCAGCACCTGCCTGGCCCTCACACTGCAGCTGGTCTGTGGATGCTGATTCCTGCACCTGCTCCCAAGAGGGTCCCCGACTGCAGCTGCACCCACAGAGCTCTGTCCACCCAGCCGTGTCCTTCCAGGAATTTTAAAAGAGGGGAGCATGAGAACCCTGAGGAGACAGAGGGCAGGTCTAGCTCTGTGGAACTTAAGCAGACCCCAGAAGAAGGAACTAGAAGGAGGGAGGGTGGGATATGAGGGAGAGTCTTATATCTTCAGGAGATCCATTACTTCCACCGGACACCTCATCCCTGCCTCAGCCTCTTGCCTGGCCACTGCTAAGGCTTGCCACTCATCATTTTTTCTTTCCACTATCCATCCATTTTCTTCATAGTCCCCAGAATGTTCTTTTCAATTAATGATGCCTTTCTTCAAGACCTCAGATGGCTTTTCATCTCACTTAAAATAAAATCCTCCTCTTTACTGCCACCTATACCTCTGCTTCCCCCATTCTTCCCTGCGTGTCTGTCTACCTTTGGTTCCTCTCCTACATCTAAAACTGCAGCGTTTGGGGCACCTTTGGCCCTTTGTACTTGTGTTGAACTTTTCTCCATCATAGGCCCACCCTGCAGTTCTTAGCTCCTAGGCTGTTCCCTCACACTGGCTTTCCAAGTTCCTGTCTATAGTGCTCCCTCAAGCCTCCGGCATTATTTCTAATATGCCTTCTACATTTCTATCACCACTTATCACCCCATGAAACTACAGTGTGTGTGTATATCTGTGTATGTGTGTGCTTGCACATATTTGTGTTAGATTCAACTTAGCTAGGCAAATGCCTAGGAAAGAAGCCACCTTTCAGAAAAGGACACCCATTCATGCCATTCACACTGCATGCCAGTCCCCATTGAAGCCCCCCAGCTGGGAGAGATCTTGAACAAGTGAGTACATGAACAGGGAAAAGTCAGTCTTACCGCTCAGAATGGACAACTGTGCCTGATTTGGGGTCAATGACATGAACAATGACTCCGCGGTGGCCCCAGCTCCTTTCAAAAAAATATCCTCCCTCTTGCATGCCACCAGGATGAAGGGTCTTGCTAAGAAATGTCCAGGAGAGCTTTTTCTGTCCATGCAACTCAAGAGTGCCTCCTCTGCCCACTCCAATATACTTCAGGCCATAGTAAGGGTCTGGCTGGATGCCTTCATCAGCTCTGTAAGAGAAAGGCAATTAAGCAATACATCTCTGCTAGATGCTGAGACTGTCACTGTTCCTGAGTCCCACTATGGCCTGTTGGGTTGGACATTCCAGGAATGCAGCTTTCATTAGTCAGCACCCATGCATCAGTGGCTTTTAGGTGATGCAATCACGTTGTCACCTACGCTCTTATAAGTAACCCCAATAAACCTATAAGTTTTCCAAGCTAGACTTGGGTAGAATTATTTCTCTGGTCTGTCATTGGTGCCCTCTCTGAAGTAAACAGATATTTATTCACACCTCCCTATGAAACATTGCACACTTGTCCTTTATAGCACTAAGATACTTCTTTCAGAGTCTCTCCAAGTCATGGAATTACTAGAAAGCTACTTTTAGGGACTTCCGTAATGCAGCTACTCACTCCATTCACACCATGATGAACAAATGCCCCTTGAACTACTGCTCATCCACTTCACCACGTCTATCTTGTTCATAGTTATGGTTTAGTGGGACACAATGCTGGTTCCTGGCCTCTGTAGAAGTCTAGACCTCTCACATCCCTTTCCTCTGAAAATCCTCTTTCTCATCAGATCCAACATCAGCACTTAACCCCTGAGCAAGGTCATCCTACCTTCCATACAGCACAATACTAAAATTGCCCTCAAAAGGGCAGAGGGCACTCCCAGCATGCAGCTCTCCGCCATCATCAATTAGAATGTGCCGGGTGCGCAGTACAATGTGTTCATGGTGGTCCTTAATGACGAGCTTGCCTGAAGAGAGAGAATGGGGAGGTCGGAGAAGACAAGAACCTTACGTGATGTTGGAGAAGATTCCAGAACAGATTTCCTGCCCCCCTATTCCTCTAAGCAGGCAAAAGGGCACATTTTCTCAGCACTTCTATGTCCACTATCTTGCAGAAGTTACAATTTTTTATCAGGTGCTTTGTGAGATACACACAGTGGTCATCACCATTTTTCGTATCTTGAGTTCAACTACCAAGCACGTAAAGGTGTGAATAATAGGTCCCTTCGGAGTGCTGATCAGAGTTGTCTTTTTAAACACTTTTCTCCCTCAAGATTAGACCTTTAACAAGCCACTTCTCAATGTTCTGAGTTGATGGCCATCTCAACTCTCCAGGTGCTCTGACATGAATCCAAAACATGGAACATTTGTTCTGTCTGTCTCAGCTCCTGGCCATGTAGAGCCCTTTGCGGGGCTCAGGGTAGAGTAGACAGGAAAGCTTACCTCCCTGTGAGATGGTGATGGAGTGGACTGTGGCAGAAGAAGTGAGCAGTAGTTTCTTGTCCTGACCAATATGTACTTGATAGTCTTGGTCATGGCCAGGGGTCCAAGGCTGCAGTTCAGGATTCTGGTCAGGACATTCAGCTGCCACTATCAAAGACAATGTTACCACTCAGATCCATCAGCATCACCAAGCAAAGGATAATTGGGTGGGAGGGGTACAAGTATAGCTTCATGGTACCCATCCCTTTTCCACCAGGGTTAAAATCAAGTCTTAGACAACGTAGAGATACTCTGATCTGGGAGGCAGGTACCCTGGGGTATGACAACACTCTTTTCATAACTTTATTATTGTCTCTGGACAGCCCCCTTCCTTCTCTGATTCAGTTCCCCATTTGTAAGATGTGGGACTTCTCTGCCTAGTGGAGATGCCATCCTGTAGGCTCTTCTGAGGGTACTAACTTATCACTGGACATGTCCTTAGTAGGCATCTACCAAGTGACACATGTAGCATATACGAGATACTGGCTCTGACAGAGCCTAAGGCCACTAAGCTAGAGCAGTTTCTACACTTGTCCAGGCTAGTATTATTCTTTTGGTTCTGAGCTGTCACTCAGGAGCTGATGAAAATGGCTTTGTGCAGGTTGTGTGGACCCCCTCCCCCAGGGTAGGGAGCCACTTGCTGTTGCTCTGAGGTCAGGCTGCACTGATGCAGTTTCCTCTGAGCTCTACATCCAAAACAGCTTCAAGGAGACTGGCTGAGATGACCCAGCCTTACAGACTATTTCACTAAGGACTTACCCATAACCTTAAATTTTCTTTGGGTCCCCATAAGATTACCAGTGTCCCCAATCAGCAGGAAGTAGCCTAGAGAACTATGCCCACATTCTCAGAAAATGGATTATGGATGTTTGTCTTCATTTACAGTGTTGGTTATAAGTTGTTATAGATAATGGTTAAAAAAAAACATACAAAGGAAATTAGATTTAGGGTTCTTCTTTTAAAAAGAAAAAAGGGGGAATGCTGTGGGATTACACTCTTGTACATTGTAGATATCTGTGCCTCATACTGGCTAAAAAAAATACTGATTGGCCAGAAGGCAGTTAGGAAGTATGGGTGAGACTACCAGACTAAGAAAACTCTGGGAAGAGGAAGAACAAAGCAGAGATACTAGAAGATGCAAAGGAAAGAAGACCAGAATGCTGCTCTGAGTAAAGCATGGCTAAAACAAAATAAGAATAGTGTGTTGAGTTAAGTTATAAGAGCTAGCAAGGAAAATACCTGAGTCATAGGCCAACCAGCATGTAATTAAAATAAGCCTTTGTTTGATTATTTGGGGATTAAGCTACAGTGGGACTCTGAGTGGGTCCAAACCTTGGGGCTAGGCCAGAAAGGCTGGGCCAGAAACTAAATACTCTACTGTACTTCCTGCCCCACATGCCCCCAAGGCAGTCTGAAGTCAAGTGTGACTAGCATGCATATAGCTATCTCGTGAGCCAGAGTGTTTAGTCAAACTGGAAGACTCCTAGGTTCTTATAAGATTTTCTGGAATCTGCTCTAGTTCTGTGCCATGGAAGATGCAAAGAGGAACATCTCTGTCCTAGGAACTGGGAGAACCACCGTATGGAAAGCAAGGAGAGATCTAGAAAAAGAAGCAGAGAGAATGGGCAAACTGACATGAGACTATTTTTGTTTTCTCAGCAATTAGAAATAATCTTTATTATTGTAAAGAATAAATCAGGAAAATTAAAAGTAACACAGAGTGGGTGGGGAGATGGAGGAAGGGTTAGGTGAGCCCACAGAGGAAATGGGTTCAGGTATCAGGATTGAAAAGAAGCCCCACAGTGCAGGGGAGTTAGAATTGCCTCATCCCACAGGTAAACTCAGGGCAAAAGCCACATCCACACCATGGGACCAGAACTAGTTCCCATTCAGTATCAGATAGCTAGCTCTTTGGGGTATTTGATTATTCTGTAGTTATGCATGAAGAAAGTCATAACTGCCATAGTTAGATATCTGAAGGAGAGCCTGAAGGGAGACATGCTTGTCTGTACCTAACAGCACCAGATGGAGACTACATAGGCTTTCACAGAACCCAAGTTTTCTGTGTGGGTGCTGATCCCCATACCCCACATTCTCTCCCCCAGTGGTGCAGCAGCCACCTTTGGTTCCATTTGCCTCACAATTGTGGGGTTCCAATGAGGTGGTACTTTCAGCTCCTGAGGTTCAAGAAATAACGACAAGGGGAGCAGATGCGGACTTTACTGCTGGCTGGAGGGAAAAGCTCTACCAGCCTGTGCGTAGGCTGATATAGACTGCTCAAGCTGGGGCTCAGAGCTCTGAAAGCCTGCTACTGCATCCCACACTTAGGCTTATCTCCAAACAGGAATCCCTAGTAGCCTTTCATCTGGCCCTGGATGTGGGAGTCTGTCTCAAGAACTCAATCCCAGAGTGTGGAGAACAAATGTAGCCACCTGGAGTGCCCAGTGATGCAGATCAAGAGCCTCCTGGGGAGGACTGGTCTAACAGTGAACAGAACCTCAGGTCTCACTGCCTCACTTCAAGGCCAAGCCCACAGTCCTTCTCTGTCCAGGAATATGAGTTTGAAGACAACTTTGCATCTAGGCCTGGCTCTGATGGGCCTACAGACTTGCCTTTCCTCGGGGGGTTTGAACCTCACTCTCCAGAAGCTCCAAGAAAGAGGTTTAAGATAGAGTACTTCCAGGACTGGATTGGGTGGACCCTCCTTTGTGAAAGCTGGGTATTCATACATGTGGATCAGTGAATAGCTGAAAATTGTCAGTGCCATCCCCGAAACATTACCATGGCAACCACACTGATCTCTGAGTAGGGCAGAGCCCTCGTGAAGCACACTAAGGGAATGTTGGCTACAGCTACTTGAAGTATGAATGGGCAAAGGGGATCTCTACTTCTCTCAAAGAACACAGACTAAAGGGCACTAGAGAGGGGCACAGCTCCCTTCCAAAGGGTTTATATGTAGACTGACATGTTAGAGGAAACACCCAGGAAGTATCTTAATACTCCTCTCCAAGCTGAATCACCCCAAAAGATAAACCCAAGTGCATTTTCTAGCCTGGAGTCAACACCCACTTTGTGTTTATTCACTGAATAAGCAGATGGATGAACTCAGGCAATGTCATTAATCATGGCATTGGACACTGACATATTGCCTACCTGCTATGCCACCTAAGAATTGAGAAGATTTTATAAGAAACCACAGTGGAGGAATGCTTTCTTCCGCCAGTGGGCTAGTCAACAATGCAGTTCAGTGTGAGGTCCGTTATGATGGGAAAACATAAATTTCAATGAATAATAGCATTTTAAGATGAGCACAGTGTTGATGGTAGTGTTATTAAACCTCTGTTCAGTTCCTAAGGTTTGTATCTGTCCTTCCATGTTCTGTCAAAGGTGCCAGTTATTTAATGGCAGTTTCCTTTAGCCTGGCTAAGTATCCCGTGCCTCTAATCTTAATTTAAAATCATGTAAAGATCACATGTTTGGCACTACAAGGAAAAAAATTATCACAAGATAAAATAAAATCTCTTAAAGCCAAAGTTGACAATATTGAGACAGTGAGATAAATCTGAGTAGGTACTGTGGCACATGTCTCTAATCCTAAGTTGAGGCAGGAGGATTGCAAGTTTGAAACTAGCCTGGATCATATTAGGAGAGAAATTGTCTCAAAAAAAAAAAACAAAAAAAAAAAAAAAAACAAGTTGGCATATTGGTGGATACTTTTGACACCAGAACTCCAGGGGCAGAGGCAAGAGGATCCATGAGCTTAAAGCCAGCCAGGGCTATCTTGTGAGAACCTAATATATGTATGTATGTATGTATGTAAGCAGGTATGTATGTATATTTTGGGAGGGGTGTGTGTGTGTGTGTGTGTGTGTGTGTGTGTGTAATAGAAAACAAGAAAAATCTAGTCTTTTCTCAGAGCCTTGCAGTTAAAAAGACTTCATGGGCTTCAGATGCTGATCTGAAGACACAATGCAGAAAGGGATGCTGAGCTCTGAAATTGAGCAGCCCAGAGACAGAAAGCTGAAGCTTAGCTTGAATTCCCCTCCCCCTGCTTCTCCTCTTACTCTCCTGGACACTTGTAACATTTTGTATTAGCAGGTAACATTTAAAAACATGATTTTCTATAAAAATTTAAATTTCTGGTCTCTTACAACAGTGTCTCCCCTTTGGGAGACAGGTACTCCATTGGGTGAGACCCTCCCAACTAGATTCACTTACAATGGAGCTCGGGCAGATGCTGAGCTTGCGACCTGGGATGACTCTAGGCCAGCCTGTCATTTCGTAAGAAAACTTAGGGCAGGATGAGGCTTGCCCGGAAACCAAGGTGTTCAATGAGGACCCTGCCCCCTAAGACTCCCCGTGATTTCCTCTCCCCCACAGCCTGACAGTCTAGCTGAAACTGAAGTCCCAGTTTTGTGGAATCTCACCTGCAGATGTGGCCCCTGAGAAGTCGACCAGGAGGAGCCAGCCCATGGCCAGCACAACCTTGAGGGAGACATCGTGACTCCCAGCAGTTCTCAGCCCAATACCATGCTCCCTGAAATATAAGTACAGGGTCAGAAATACATCCCCACAGTAAGCACCAACAGGAGACAAAGAGTCAGCCATGCAGAGCCTGGGGACAGGGATGTGGCAGGAAAGGCACACATCATGGGCCCAGAGCAGAGACTTTGTGAGTAGTTCCTCACCAACCATGACTCAGGATCAGGCAGATCTGGACACGCAAACTCAGTCACCATTCTGTTCCTGTCCTGTAGCTCTCTACCAAATGGCCCTCAAGCTCCCTCCCTTTGAAATGGAGCTTTCTAAGCAAGCCAACAAACTAAGCATAAGTAGGCAATCCAAATGCCACAGGCTTGCTGTGTGATCTCGGCTGATTTGAGAACGTCTCTAGACCTGATGTTTGCCTCATTGAGAGGTAGGAGATGAGCTGATTTTGAACTTGACACTGTCAGTGTATACTGCTCATCTGTCTTCTCTTTGTTCAGTAATAGAACCCCTGGTTTTTATATCTGGGTGCCTGGAATAGCCAGGGCATTCTTCAATTGCCTTAGGGCTTTGGAATTCAGTTCAATCAATAAAGCAGACTATCAGCCAATGCCATGAAGGGAAAGGGAAAGGGATTTTCTCCCTTCCTTCTTTCTGCCTTTCTGCAGGTTAGGATGCAGATGAGATGGCTGGACCTCTAGGAACTCCCTTGCACCATCTAGTAGGACAAAGCACTGAGAATGGCAATGTAAATGGAGGAGGAATCTGGATGATGAACTTATTAAGTTGAAAAGACAATTTTATTCTTATTTTATTGACTTTGTATTTTTAAAAGATCCACTGTGATTTATTTATTCTACTTTTTACTCACACAAAAGGTGACCGTAGGAATCTAAGTAAACCTCAGGATGGGAATTTTTAACAACACAGATATGAGATTTTTTTTTCTTTTGTCTTTGTACTCAGATTCTACCTGGGCTTTGGGAGGTTTCTAGTTTCTGAGCCATCTCCCCAGGTCCTTCCCAATAGACCTGTGTTTGTGCCTAGAACAAGCAGACATTATCCTGAGAAAGTGGTTCCCAAAGGCTCCACCTTTTAAGCCTGCTCAGTGGCTAATCTGATACCCCTGACCTTGAGCTCAGTGAGGCTCTTTGTGCCAGCTCGGTGAACCGAGGCAGGAAGAGGGGACCTTCTGCACAGGTGGGCTGGGAAGAGGGCTGGGGAGGAAGGAGCAGCTCAGAATCAAAGCCAGTGTGTCCTCTTCTAGCACCCTGCCTGACTCAGGCTGTCTCTGCCTAAACAACAGAGGCACTTGTCTCTGGTATCCAGGAGGCCACCTTTCCCATAGCTCCCAGGGAGGACTTCTCCAGCAGATGAAGAGGGATGGTAGTGAGTGGTGCATCCAGGCCTCGGAGGAAAGACACAGACCTCTTCTCGGGTCTCAGCTAGCTTAGAAAAAAACCAAGGCAGCTTGCCATTTGCTGCCAAAATGCCTCATAATCTCACTGCACCACATTCTCCAGGGAAGTTGGACCTAGATACTGTCACCCTCACTTTGTGATGGAATCTTGTGGGGCAGCATGAGGTAAGGGGAGGGATACTCCTCGGGTTGAACTTGTGAAGACCTCATACTTCTGCACAGAGCCCAAGTCTTTCTGAAGTCAGAAGTCAGAGGTCGTTTTGCTCTGTGAATCAGTGTAAGTTCACTTCCAACAGCAGGGAGCAATGCCCAGTGCCATTTCCTGACCTTGGACCTTCAGCTGTGTCCTGGCCTGTGTCTGAGCCACAGGAGGTAGAGAGGTCCTTGTGACCACAGTGGCCCTGTTGCAGAGCACAGAGCCTTCAAGCTTTTCTGCACAGAGAGGCTCTTGGGTTCTGAATACAGTTCTGCTTCAGTGGATCCTCCTGACACTTGAGTTTCTCTTGGAGATTGTCTTCCTAGAATAACAATGTTTTTATATGGCCACCAAAACTTCTGGCAGTAGCATTGGAGTTCAGCTTCTTGGTTAGTGAGACAGGCTTGAAGCAGGTTTTGGCTGTGGAAGGCCTTAGAAGAGCTCACAAGGAATAATGCTGGGGACTTCTGGAGATATCCAGCAGCTGTAAGCCAGTTGACATTGCACTTGTCAGGGTATAGAGTTGCTAGGACATTGGTCATGATGAACTCAGCTGGCCTGTCCTCTCCAGGGGGTGGCAACCCCATCTGTGTGTGAGAACAATCGTGTGGCTTCCTCAGCAGAATTGTGCTCCAGCCTATTGTACATCTTTATATTACGGGCCAAGCTTCCAGATGTTCAGTGCTTCCAAGTCCAGCTGCCATACCAGCTTGGAGATGCAGCGATCAACAGAGGAACCTGCATGTTAGAGCCTTCCAGGTACAGGAACTTTGCTCATCCTCCCGTGGCTGTCCTGGAGTCCCAGGCTGTCACCTGTAGAGCAAGAAGCAGAGTGTTAAAAGATCCAGTGGTGGGCTGGGGAGATGGCTCAGTGGTTAAGAGCTTTCTTGTTCTTCCAGAGGATGAAGATTCAATTCCTAGCACCCACATGGCAGCCCACAACTGTCTGTAACTCCAGTTTCAAGGAATCTAACAACCTCATACAGCTATACATGTATACATGCAGGCAAAAACACCAAAGCACATGAAATAAAAATAATTTTTAACAAAGATCCAGTGATAGTACACATTTGTGTCCTGTTGCTGCCCAGCTCCAGGGATGGGAGTTCCTGAGGCCTGAGAGGCCACAGAGAGATTTCATGAGAAGATAAGGATAGGTAGGAAGAAGGGCCTGCTGAAGCTGAGGCACCCAGAGTGAGCCAGAGCACATTCCAACAGAGGACAGAGCAGGGAATGTACCATCTTCCTCACTACTCAGCCAAACCCTAGACAAGACTGACTTAACACATGAGCAAGACAATAAAGTGGTCAGGAGTGTGGTGGTCATGGCCTTCCTTAGGTCCCTGCCACAGAGTTCTTCTCAATCTTTGAGATCAGATCAATGAAATGATATAGCATCAACTGCAGGGCCATTATGAGTGTCAGAATAGACACACACCTTGAAGACCATAAAGCACTGTGTTTGACCTGAGGTCAGCATGGAAGCATTAGTAGCAGCTCATAGCAGGGACACTCGACAGCTGATAAGAGAAGCCTAGAAGACTGAGTCTAAAAATCTAGGCTTATTCCAGTTGTAACACCCATGAGGAGCAATGTGGCAGCAGTAAAGGGGGTGGGGTGTGGAGAAAGAATTGCCAGGGAGCTCGAAGGCTAGCTGGCCTGGACCACACAGCCCCATAGCAGAAACAAGAGAGACTCCATCTATCTCAAGGTGGAAGGAGAGAACTGGATTCTGAAAGTTATTCTCTGACCTTCACATGTGCACTGTGGCTGTTGCCCCAATAGAATGAGGAAAACACAAAAACCAACAAAGAATCTCCCCGCCCCCACCCCGACTAGTTCCCAGGTCTCTCGTGTTTGGATGATGTTCAATGAGAAACATGAGATAGGAGGTCAGGTACATGATACAACTGTCAGGAGGACAGATGGAAGGCCTCCCATGCCAAGCAGAAGATGGTTGTGATCAAGTCATGCAGAGGGCCCTCAAGAAGGCCTTCATCTGCATCCCTGCCTTCCTTGAGCATGGATAACTGTCTCTAGAAATATGAAAAAGTGAATTCGTAAAGGAAATTTGTCAGACTAACTCCAGTGTTTATGACTAAACCTTCAGCTTGCTACTATGGCTTACAGAACATTTAAGAGGTAGAGTTAGACCCTTGGGGGGATGACCTGGAGAGGGATCAGGAACACTGCTCTGCTCTTCTCTATTGTGCCTGACAGCCATAAACCAGACATCTTTTCACCATCCACATATTCCTGCCATGATGTGCTGCTTCACCACAGGGCCCAAAGGCATGGAACCAACTGATCATAGACCAGAATCTCCCAAACTGTGAGCCAAAATGAATATCCCTCCTTATTATTTGATCCATCACAGGTACTTGTCACAGTAATAGAACGCTTTCTCATACACTAGCGTGCAACTGCACATCCTTAAGAACTAATCACCATCTTTCTGAAGATCAGTTTTCTCTCCTGCAATGATCAGAATGGATATGAACAAGGCTCCTGCCTGATTTCCCTTCCATAGTCAGCACTGTCCGCTCTCACAGCCACCCTATACAGTCTCCAGTTACAAATGAGGAAGCCAAGCCACAGAACACAGTATTGCTTAAGATCTCACAGTCAAGAGGTGGTAAATTCCAGAAGCCTCTTCTCCAGAACTGTGCTTCCAGGTCCCAAGGACTGCTTGTGTTCAGTCGAGCCCTGGGATCTTGGAATACAAGACATTGTCCAGTTGGTGTGCCTCACACCTTGGCATGTCCATAGGTTCCCAGGAGTGCTCATTAGAAAGCATGTTTTCATCACAAGACTAAGACAAGACCAAGCCTCTGTTGAAGGTCACCAAGCTGAAAGGTAGCTCCTGCAAGAATTGAAGGCACAATGACCACCTCAACTATCTCTCTACACCTCAACTATCTCTCTACCACATCCACCGATGAAAGCAAGTTCCCGACCTGAGCCATCTCTCTGCCCCTTGGAGACAATGGCCTTGAAGTAAAGCTTGGGAGGAAGATTTAGGGGAGTTAGGCAGGTGTCAGAGAGAGCTTTGGCATCAACCTTCTGTCATGAGACCAAGTTTTTCTCTCTGTGTAACTTAAATCTCTACCGTGGCTCCAGGAACCAGATTGTCCGTATAATGTTGGCTGAGATATTTTCTGGCCAGTCACAGGATGTCCCAGTGGCCACTAGAAATCCTGGCAAAACTGGAATGCAGAGCCTAAAAGATCTATCCACTGGGCAGAAAGCCCTTCAGACAGATGACAAAGTATATAGCTTCTCCAACATGTCACAAAGGGGGCCACCCTCCTTCTTGTGTCAGGGAATACCTAATCTGCAATCTAGCCTAGCTTTGTACTTCCCCAGCCATCTGGTCTGGAAGCAGCACCTAATACAGGAGGCAGAAGACTGAACATATCGAGTCCTGCTCTGAATCACAGGAAAATAGGAAGTTGGGATCCGAGGAAGCCCCTTAGTCCCATATTCCTCTTTGCCCTTTTCACAGTGCTCCATTAGTATAATCCACTTTGATGAAGTATGTGAGACATCTGTGCAAAGGACCCCACAGTCAAAGAGTCCAGACTGCTCCTCAGAGAGGTACATTTAGGAAACCCTTTGCCCCTGACCCTGGGCATCCCTCAGGCTACTCTATGAAGTTGGCCTCTCAGACATATACCACTCCATTATGCATGCACCTGCTGAGACCTCCTTTATTGCTGCAAAGACCACAGCCCCAGTGTCTCTACCAAGCCAAGCTCTTCTCCAGAACCTGGCTTCCTAAGATGAAACACTGGGCACTTTCATCTCCAGTCCACAAGATGCTGAGGAATTGTGATATGTCTCCCAGCCGCACTTCCTTCTGTATACCTGTTACCAAGGCAACTCTCCATGAGCAGATTTTCACCTGGCAAGCCTATGAAGGCTGGTTTTGCATTTTCCTTCCTTCCTTCCTTTCTCTTTCTTTTCTTTCTTTCTTTTTCGCTTATTTTGTGGGCTGTTGTTTAAAAAATAGGGTCTCATGTATGGAGGTTGGTCTCAAATTCACTGTGTATCAGAGGATGACCTTGACCTTTGGGTTTATTTGCCTCTACCTCCCAAATGCTAGAACAAACTTGTGCTATCACACTCAGCTTTTTCTTTTTCTTTTTTTTTTTTTTTTTGAGGGGAGGTTTGGGAAACAGGGTCTATCTATCCATCCATCTATCTATCTATCTATTCATCTATCTATCTATCTATTCATCTATCTATCTATCCATCTATCTATCTATCTATCTAAACTGGCTCTGATGAGTAGCAAGGATCTAGTTTAATCACATTCTCTCCATTCTACAGGAAGACAAACTGAGACCCATAGAGTGGAAGAAGGTTACTTGCACTGATAAGAATCAAGTAAAGAAAGCCTAATCCAATATCTAATGGAGAATGTTTAGACCAAAATTACCAGATACAAACCACTTTCCTGTTTGCTTGGGAGAAAAGAGGATCCAGGAAAACTGAATATATGTCTTCTTCCCCTCTAGTCACAGTTTGGGTTGTAAACACATGTCCTGGTGCCTTGCTGAGGCTCAGACAGTCATTTATCACTCACTCCCCCAGGAGAACTTCCTTTGATCTGGAAAACACCCACTGCAGCCACATGGAGAAGCCATGCCTAGGCGCACATGTACAATGGCTGAAATCCTCATCATGGGCTCACCCACACACACCTAAGTGCAGCATCAAGAACCCTGCATGGTCCTCTGCACCATCAGCTCTTCATATCACCATCACCCCATCACCAGTGTGAGGCTGAGGCTTCCCAGTCTTTGCTGGAAAAGGGCAGCCCTGGGACCATGCTTCTCTCTACACTCTTAGCACTCCTGACCTTGGTGCCCCATGAGCACTATGCAGGTGTGGGTTGAAGGAAGCCAGACCTCTGTCTTCAGGGATCCCTCCAATCCCAGCAGACTAAGCAGAAAACCCCAAAACTGAAATGATGTTCACAATCCTCCAGCAAAGCAGATACTGCTCTCTACTATTTACTTACAGGAAGTAGCTGCTACCCTAAGTAAACCTTTACCCTGCATAAAACAACTCTTTCCTTTTTTTGTTTAGAGCTTTGCTGTCCAATTCAATATCTATGATCGTCATATATGGCTATGGCAACATAACAGAAGTGAAATAAAAACATTCAGATTGTGGATACATATGTCACTCTGTGTCTGTCTGCCTTTCTGTCTCTCTGTCTGTCTGTCTGTCTCCTCCATGTGAACACACACACACACACACACACACACACACACACACACACACACCAGAGTGTTAAGGCTAGAGTACAACCTCAGATGTCCTCCCTCAAGCACTACACACTTTGCCTTCTGAGGTAAGATCTCTCACTGGCCTAGAATTAGGCTATGCTGGCTGGCCAATGAATCACAAGGATCCATCTGTCTCTGTCTTCCCAGCATTCAAAGTATTGCTATGTGCTACTATTTCTGACATTTTACACTGGTACTGGGAATTGAACTCAGGTTTCATGCTACATGAAGAGCACTTTGCTGCCTGAGCTAGTTCCCAATAGCCTGTAGCATGAAGCAAGTGAAAGACCAGACAGCTGTGTGTGCTGGGGCCTTCCCAGTGACACCGGACATGAACAATCTGCTGGTGCTCAGCTCTGATTTCCAGCCTTGGTGCTCAGTGTTTCAGAGCATGCACATAGAAGTCATAAGTCTGTTTAGAGCAATGGACTTTCAGTACAATTAGGGCCAGTGTGGATACTAGCAATTAGAACACAGTTTCAAGCCTACAGACCTATCCAATTAGAAACTGTCTTGGTAAGGAACCTGCTCTGACAAGTTCTCTAGGTGACTGTGATGTGTGCAGAGTAGTGATTCAGTAAAAAGAGACACCTCTCAACTGTCAGTTAAGTGTCAACTTTGTGACTGTTGAGCATGGTATTGGCTAAGTGCTGATGATCCCCGATACATTGCAAGATAAGTTCAAAGAGAGGCCTCTGATGGGCCATTTGAGTGTGAACTTAGCCAGTCCGAGCCTCAGCCCTCTCAGCTTCAATATGAGGAGGTACAGAGCTGTTAGGTGCAGTGAGATAATCCCCTACAGTGTGTAACACAGTGCAAGTGTCTGGTGACACTCCTCAAGCGTTGGTATGTCACCACCACTCAGGTCTGGCTTGTGTTCACTGTCTGACTCAGTTACCTGTCATCCTGGGTTGTTAAACAGGGCTGGTGGTCCTGCTCTCAGTAGTGGGCTGTTGGTATCAAGTCAGCAGCTGAGGGGAACATCTAAACAAGAAATGCTTTCTCAAGGCTGGTCACCAGGGCTGCCAGCAAGAAATGACAACACAGGCCAGTATGTTTATCAAATGAGGAGAAAACATAAACATGACCTAATGGGATCCACACACTGGGCTGCAGGCAAAGGGTCTGCCTGGATAATGCAGTGTGTAAATGTACTAATCAGGGCGCTAAACCCTGATCTATCCAGACTGTTCACTGGAGAAGGTACAGGAGACTGTAGAAGCTGGCCTTCCACCTCAGGGGCTGGGGTAGAGTGCCAGACTTGGCAATGCCTCTGATTGTTTACATTTCTCAGCCGTTAAGAGCACTGACTGTTCTTCGGGGGGACCTGAGTTCTATTCCCAGCATCCACATGGCAGCTAACAACTGTCTGTAATTCCAAGATCTGACACCCTTACACAGTTATACATACAGACAAAACATCAATTCACATAAAATAAAAATATTAAAAACATTTTTTAATTATATTTTTAGTATGCTAGGATTATTGTATCCTGAGAACTTGGCTTTTCCCCTGCAGTCAATCAAACCCCAGCTCCCCAAAGAAGAGGAAGGAGATGAAAATTTAGGGAAAGGATGACCCTGTCCACCGAATTCAGCATTTCAGGACCAGCATCCTCAGGTCCAGGGATGAAGCTATGCATGAGAAGAGAGCAAAGACACACTGGGCATCCAGAAAGCAGATTCATTGTGCTGCAGCCTACCTCTCCTGACTCTCACAGTCTGTGAGCTGCCTCCTTGGTGGAAGTGCTCCTCCATTTCATCTCCATCATCCTTGATGTACATTTTGCAATTTGGAGATGAATATTCCATTTGTACCTCTGAGTTTTTCCTGAGTCCAGAGTTCCCATTTCTTCTTCTTCCTTTGCACCCATGGGTTACTGAATGGACGTGTGTGTGTGTGTGTGTGTGTGTGTGTGTGTGTGTGTTCATCTGTATGTGGGTGTACATATGTGCTCTTGTGTGAGGAGGTTAGGCCAGAGGTTAACCTCTACTGTTTTTTTTTGTTTTTTTTTTTTTGACAGGATCTCTCACTGGAACCTGGGTCTCACTAATTAGGGGAATCTGGATGGATATTGAGCTCCAGGGAACACTGGTCTGCTTCTCTGGTGCTGGGATTATCATCACTCGTTGCCACATGGGCTTTTTATGTGGATGCTAGGATTGAACTCAGGTCCCATGTTTTCGTGGTAATCACTTAATTGACTGGCCTAGCTCCTTAGCCCCTGATTGTATCTTCCTTTGTAAATATTTTATTCAAGTGTGAGGTTGTTTGTGCATTCCACTTTGGGGCACAGTTGCCTGCGTGCCAAGACTCCAAAAACCCAGTTCTTTAATGGCAGACACCAGCTCCAGGCTTGGCATATAATGGTGGCCCAGCCAACACTGAATTAGCAATGGCTTTGCCAACTCTTCAATGAATGAACAAATCACGGAATCACTTTGTTGCCCTGTAACTTTGGACTCTGTTCAGTGCTCTCAATAAAACAGGTGGCTGTAATTTTGATGTTGAAACTGGACCCATTTAAATAAAAATATTATTTCTTCTTTGGTTCTTCTGTCATTTAAGCCTCACTTTTACCTGAGGAAAATAAGATCTCACCTATTCAAGTTGGGTTTGATACCACACCATGAAGCAAGAGAGAAATACTCCACTGATAAAGTTGCCAAGTCCAAGGTCAGCCTGCCTGTGCTACAATTAGGGGTGACTTGAGGTTGCTACAGGGAAGGATCTTGGCCTCTCCTAGCAATTTCAGCATCCTCTGGAGAGACCACTCCATGCTATCAAGTTAATGGAGTATCTCAGTGTCACCTCCTTTTATTCCTCCAGTATTTGATGTCTGACACACCCCTGTCTGAGTCTCACTTGTAGGTAGTGTTGTCTTTTCCCTTTGGGGTATGGCTGAGCTCTCTCTCTCTGTCTGTCTCTCTCTCTGTCTGTCTCTCTCTCTGTCTCTCTGTCTCTCTGTCTCTCTCTCTCTCTCTCTCTCTCTCTCTCTCTCTCTCTCTCTCTCTCTCTCTCTCTCTCTCTCTCTCGTGCCTGCACACACCCTGTTCCCAGCTCTAGCTGCAAATGCCCTGGGACTTCACATTGTGTCTGCTACTCAGGGCTTCCCATCCTTCCCTCCTGGCAGCTTCAGGTTCTGGTCCTGCTGTTGCTAGCTCCATTCAGGGTCCTGAGGACATTCATCCCCAGGTGGACTGGGGTGGTGGCTGCTTCCTATCTCACAGTGAAAAATGGTACATCTCACTGGAATGGAGGTGGGTTTACATCCCACTAAGGCATTGGAAAGCTAGAATGTTGCTCTCCGCCCATAGGTCTGTGTTACATAAACTGACTGCATGGGACCCTGAGTTCCTTCTACCCTCAGGCCTTCCTTACATGTCCTCCAGTGCCAATATTTTGTCTGCGCTGCACAGAGTATTTTTTTCCACTGAGACATGCCTCCCTCAGGGGCCTCTTGCCTTTCCCTGCATGGAAGCATCTATCTAGTCTATCAAATGGGTATCGAAAAGTGCTGATTATCAGGAGAGTTGAAGTTGTACTGCCCAGCCCAGGTTCCTCTGCCTCCATACAAGTCTGCCAATTCCAGTAGACATTTGGAGACAGAAGCTGCCACTTGGATTCAAAGGCAAGTTGCCCTGGACCTCAGCTGCAGTGTTCTGAGATTTCATCTGCAGGCTTTTGTTTCTGGCATGCTGGGGAGACTCACTGTGGCCAGGACACATAAGGCCATGAGCAGCTGGCTGGACCACAGAACATGGAGAGTTCCTGTGAGACAGAGTCAGAGACGCCGCCGGCCTTGTGTCTTTGCTGGCTCAGAAGATGATGGCAGTGGCAAACACTTCATCAGCTGTAGTTCTAAGTAGAAATCTTAGCATCTGCCACTGACTTGGTGTTCTTCCTGGCTTAAGAGTGCCCTTAAGTGTATGCTCGCTTGTTTCTGATGGTCAAGGAACATTTCTGCCCACCATCTCCCATCAGGCTGGAGGTCCATGCTGCTTATTTCTAGTATGTGTATATGGTGGATAGGTGGGGGGGGTGTTCATAATTCTACGAAAAGATTAAGACTTACATAACAGAAGCAGTGCCAAGGTTAAGTAGATTGGTGTGGGATGTAGGGTCCGGCTTATAAAGTACCTCAAAAACGAAGTCAACTTGTTCCTGAAAGCTTGTAAGCTACCAGCAGACATGGCTGGAAGCTGGCTAGTATGTGTTTCATGAGACACAGTGACAGGATAGAGAGGATTTCTGGGATAGGAACACACACACACAATGAAGCCTGTAAGGTGAGTCATCACTTGATGCAGCAGGAAAGAGCCTGCCCTGCATCATGTGAAAACTCTAGCTGGGGTTGGCTGGAGAAAGCAGAACCAAATCAACAAGCAGATTTGAATTTCTGTTGGTGTTGGGAACCAGTGAGACTGCTCAGGGTGGGGGTGGGGGAGAAGAGATGATAAGGAAAGAGCTATCTGATAAAGTGACATGTCAGCAGAGACCTGAGAAAGGGACATTGGAGCCTGGAAGTGCTGTGGGCATGTACAGGTGAGGAAGAGTAGACAAGAAGAGCTGGGGGGCGGAGGCTGAATTGATGGCAGAGAGGATGCCACCATGGTCCAGGGAGTTGGGCAGTGAACTCTTAGTAGCTCACTGGGATGGGTCAAGGGACAGGAAAGGAGAAGAGGGGTCTGAGTAGGGCATGTCAGTTGCTGTTTTTATTCTGTGCCTTTGCCATTGTGGGGGCCCATGCTCCTTCTATGGCTCCCATGCAGACCATATTCTGGTTGGAGAAATAACTCCAGACATGGTAAATGCATCACAAGGCCTTAGTGGACCTGCTTCAGACTATATCTAGACCCTGGGGGAGAGGAAGAATGTGGTGGGTCCAGGAAAGGTAAGTTTTTATACACACGGGAAGGGACCGATTATCAGAGAGACAGCTGTGTCTAAGGATTCTGTGTATGGGTCTGTCCTGGATGTCCAAGGTGCTTTTATATGACAGGGTATAAGGTGGGCTTCTATTTGTTTGCTTGCTTGTTTGTTTTGTTCAAGGTAATCTTACTCTATAACCCAGGCTAGTCTAGAACTCATTCTCTATTTCAAGTTGGCCCCAAATTCCATCAATCCTCCTGTCTGAGCCTCTCAAATGCTGAGATTATAGGCATGAGCCACCATGCCTGGGAAGAATATCGTTCTAAAGCTTCTGCTTCTCCAGCTAAAGGAAAGAGCTGTAACAGAGGCGATCACAAGATGGACCCAGAGGGACGGACATGGGGAGTTGGGGAGGTGAGCTGAGAGATCTGTGGGGTTTGAGACTGTGTGTGTACATAACAAGAAAGATTGTGTAAGACTAGCTATGTTTAAATACATGTGTATGTGCACGTGTAGTCATATGTGTGTGTGAGTGGAGGGGTGTCAGTGTGTAGAGCTGACGAGCACACAGTTCCTTCTTCACTCCCCAGAGATCTATCTAGTTCCTGGACAGAGCCCAGCCTCGGACTCTTCAATAACCGATGCAAGCAGATCCCTCTCAGGTCAGGCATGATGGAAAAGGAAGTGTTTTCTTTCCCTCCAAAACAAAGGAAAACAGGTTTTCCTCAACTATACCAAGACTACTAAATATGCCAGAGGCTTCTCAGCAAACAGGTCTTCAGGTCTCTGTACACATAATTCAGTTCATCTCTGACACTGTTATGTGTCAAGTGCATTTAGCTCCCACAGGGTTAAGACCTATTGAAACCCAGAAAGGGCTCAGGATGGCATTTGGACATCCGTACTGTGAAACAGGCTTCCTTCACACTACAAAGTAGCTAGTCATGGCAGGATCAACACCTGCAATTCCAGCATCCAGGAGCCTGAAGCAGGATTGCTTCAAGTTTGAGGCCAACCAGGGCTGCCTATCTAGACTCTGTCTCCAAAACTAGAAGCAAACCAGCTGGTCAACAAGCAAAGTAATGAGAATGCTGCTGGAAGCAGATTGGATCACAACCACATATACACACTCAGGATGATGTGCGGGTGTGTCAGTGCGGCACGGGACTTCATCGGACAAAGTTCCAGCGGCAATTTGGAATATAAGTGATTAATTTGAAGCCTCAGAGGCTGATAGAAGGGCATCCTGTGGTTAGTGTGAAGGAAGTGAAGGAGCTGGACAGTGAAGGGCAGAAATATGAGAGGGGACAGTGCCAGGCCCCGGGGACCTGGCCTGCCTGTCTACACTCATTTCTACACTGTTCCTTGATCTTCTTATGTGTTTGCACGGAGGCTGAGCCACCTGCATGGGCTCCTGAGCTAAACCATGAATGATCTACGGGCTGGGCTCATTGAGAGATGGCTGCATGCCCCAATAAAGAAAGGGGGTATTGGCTGGAGTTATTGAGGAGACTGGTTCTCATCCCGATGTGGCTGGCAAGTGCCACCCTCAATACCACAAGAGTGAAGTGTACACAGGGGAGCACAGAGCCTAGAGGTGAAAAGGGACAACCCTTGGACACCCAGATCCAACTATTCCCGAAGCTAATACTATCCTTGGAGTTTCAGATTACATGAGCTTATAACGTTCCTGTTTTGTTCAAGCCAACTTGAATTGTTTCTGACATTTGCTAGGGAGCAGTCCTGAACAGCAAGGAGTGAGGGAATGTGAGAGAAAAATTCTTCCAGGTCTGTTTGATCTCATAAATCAGGCACAAAAGGCTTTCTTTCCCAAATTGCAGCATGCCTGTCCCCAAGAAATGCGGGCCACCTCAGAAAGCAATAAACCAGTCATGTTACTAGGGTCAGTAGGACTGACCTGTAGACCTGAAAGTCTGAGACTAACCAGATAACTTAGAGGCTTTATCCCCCAAATAAAATTGAAATTTAAAAGGTTGGGGCAGGGGCACTAGCTTGGTGGCACAGTGTTTAGTCAGCATGAGAGGCCCTGGGTTTAACTACCAATACGATTAAAAAAAATAAATGAAAAACAAAAAGATAATTTCTCTGTAAGAACCATTTACACCCTACCCCTAACCCTCACAGCATTACAGCTTCCACAGACTTGCCCAGGCAGATCATGGCACTTTTACTAAGATCTAGTGGTCTCTCTCTATCTTCCTGGCCCACCAATGTCTGTTCCTGCTGTATTGACCTGTTGGACATTTCCTTGACCATGAGAAGCTCATGCTTCCCTAGGATCTTTTCATGTGCTTTTCCCATTACCTAATATCCTTCCCACTCCCCCATCCCCAGCCTGGGACTCGGCACACACTCTGGTTCTTAGCTTTGCTGGACAGATACTCTCTTACCACCCTGCCCTCAGGGACCTCTCATAACAGTTTGGTTGCTTTCTTCACCCTACACAGTTTGCAGTCGTGGATTTGATTAGGGTGTGTGAAGTAGATGACACAGTTATAATGCTGTTCAGAATGTGGTTCTGCAAGCAGGAACCTTCACATTACTTACAAGCTTCTGAGTAATGAGAGGCCCCCAGGCCACTGACCGACAATCCCTAGCAGTAGCTTGTGCACATTGAAGTGTTTGAGCTTCACCTTGTTGGCCCCAGAGACCCCTTTCTACCTCCTCTCGTCTCTAGGGAGGAGTCTGAGCTGCTGTCATGCTATCTCTCTGGTCCCCACCCTTTCCCCAATAACATTGTGTCTGTTATCAGGGTCACCACACATGTGACAAAGGAGGCTTAGTCAGAGCAGCCCCTCCAGATGCTGATGAGAGAGGATCATCTGAGAGGTCTGAGGTGGGCATGCACCTAGGAGGGAGCCCTTCTAGTTGGGACATAACCAGAGGCCCCTGCTGGCCCCGTTGGGTTGGGCAGGCAGGCTGGAAGGTCATGAGGCAGATCTAACAGGCCTGGCAGTAGTTCAGAGAGCCAGCCTTCCTCCAGGCTGCTGTTCTCAGACTCTCACAAATGCAGGAAGGGATGAGACAGGGAATGTTTGCACAGCAGATAGGCCTTACCACGCCTCCCTCTGCCCGCCACAGTGGGTGCCAAAGGGCACGCCTGCCTTGGGCCCAAGCTGGACCCAGAGTCCTCCTTTGATCTGAGAGGATTGTCTTTCCTTGGTTATTTATTTGTAATAACTGCCGTGGTTTCCTACTACTACAAATATACCAAAAGGAAGCTGGCAGGCATAGCTCTACAGCAGAGGCAATTACTTGCCTCAGAGCTGGTGTATTGTGTTACCTGCACCCCATCTCACAGGTGTGACCTGAAGCCCTGGGCTATGTTCTAAGAAAATGAGTTTTGGCAAGGTATGGCTGGATATAGAGAAGTTCTGGGCCTCAGCCTATCTTCGTGGGAAATGTGTACATTAGTACTTTAGCATAAAGTGTGTTGTGCTCTTCTAGGGAATTCCCATAAAGTAATACTGGGCAGTGAAGAAAAGTATAGTTTCACTCTGTAAACCCAAAAGATGATCAAGATGCTGTCAAAGTGGTATCCTGGATTCAGATCCAATCACTGAGCAAGATTGAGCAGGTCATGGAGAAATAGCTCCCTGTATCTGTATGAGATACAGATCAAGTCTCCTGGTGGATGCCAGAGACCACAGACAGTTCCAAAGTCTGTAAACACATTATACTAAAGGGAGTTTCGGAGCCATTAGAAATACACTGTAAGGGACATTTGCACATAAGCATTCTAATCCTGTGCTGCTAAGGAGAATGTAGATACACTGAATTAAGAGATGTTCTGGGCAAGAAAGAATGGGATGACCTAAGATATCATCACATAACTTGTAGTGGTGTTGTTTAATTTTAAACATATGAATTATGTTTTCCTAAATTTTCTACTTGGTATTTTTGGACCATGGTTAACTGCAGAAAATTGAGGCCACAGAAAACAAAACCACATTCTTTAGAAGCTTGGAGGAGTAAGGTTGGCTTCTGTACCTCTCTGTTCTACCGTTTCCTCATCTGAGATGTGCTGGTGGCTGCAGAACCACCCTCAAGTGACTGAGAAGCATCCAGGAGAGCACACAGCAAAGGTTCAATAGACTGGGGAGGAGGAATTTTGCCTGTTAATAGGAGCTTGCACCCAGTGTGTGCCACACAGTAGCTCTGTGAGCCTGGGAAATTTCCATGGGCTCCTTTTAAACGAGAGTATTCATACTATTTTATGATATTATCTTGTGGGTTTATTTTTCCTTTCCTGTTCCCAAACTGTCCTTACCACGCCTCTTCATGCTTTTAGGCTGAGGCTCTACTCCAGCACATAAGGCTGTAGTAGCATAATATCTTCTGCCTAAGGGAGGGTTGGAGAGAATTTCAGATAACAGCTAGGCATGGTGGTTCACACCTAGATTCTCAGCATTTAGGAGGCTGAGGCAGGAGGATTAAATTTTCTAGGTCAGCTCAGATTATATAGTGAGATCCAGTTCCAAAATATAAGAGGTGGGAAGGGATCAGCTTCTCTCTCTCTCTCTCTCTCTCTCTCTCTCTCTCTCTCTCACACACACACACACACACACACACACACACACACACACACACACACACGCTACCTGTGTTCTCTGAAAGTTAAGAACAATGACTGGTTACAATTGCTGACAACAGGGACTGGAGAGATGGCTCAGAGGTTAAGAGCACTGACTGTTCTTCCGGAGGTCCTGAGTACAATTCCCAGCATCCACATGGTGGCTCTCAACCATCTGTAATGAGATCTGGTGCCCTCTTCTGTATACTGTATACATAATAAATAAATAAATAATCTTTTAAAAAAAATTGCTGACACTCAGGGAATGTTTGAGAAAGTCTTGCCCTGTGAAGTCACAACACTGAGCCTCAGCTTCTCTGTCCATCAGAAGATACTGAACATAAAGTGCAAGGAGAGTAACTACCAAGTCCTTGAAGCACGTCCTGTGCCCCAGGGCTGTAGCCCATGCTGGGATCCTAGCCAGAAGCGGGCCTAGCAAGCATAGCCCCTGCCTCCTGCTCCTGCTACATTTGCTCAGCTGAGTGAAACAGGATGCTGGCCTGAGCTTAACCCAAGTTGACTGCACTGCCTAAGATCTTCCAGGGGCTTTTTTTCTGGAAAAAGTCATTCTTTACTCGGTGTGTATGTGTGCATGTGTGTGCACAGGCACGTGTGGAGAGAGCTAGAAAGAGAGAGAGAGAGAGAGAGAGAGGTTGATGATTGATTCTGGCAGACTTAGGGCTGCCTGCACTGGTTTCCCTCCAGCCTGTAAAGGCCTAGAAGATGGGTGAACCCAGACTGAACCTGGCTCTAGCCTTTTCCTAATTCTGTTTGCCACAGGCAATTCAATCTCCAGAACTGTGTTGCCAGAACCCCATTGCAAGTCAGACCCTAAAAACCACCAAGAACATTTCAAATGCCTTCCTTCAGTTATTTTGACATATACAATTAATCGGCAGTCACCTAGCAACGCCTAAAGCATTTCTCCAGCCTCACTGTGGCACTATGCCTGCTCCTCAGGTTTCTCTTGTCACAGCTGGGATGCTAGGTCTGCTAATTACAGGGCCGCAATCCTTCCACCATGTGTGAATGCATCAGCATATAACTTTGTGGTCTGGAGGTGTAACTCAGCTGGCAGACCACTTGCCTAACACACATGAAGCCCCACGTTCAATTCCTAGCACTATATAAGCCAGTGTCCAGTGTGAGGACAAGTGTCAATGATCCCAGCACTTGGGAGTTAGAGTCAGGAGGTTCAAAAGTTCAAGGTCTTTCTTGGCTGGATAGTAAGTTTGAGGCCAACTTGGGCTTCACAAGACTCTGTCTCGAAACAAGACAAAAAGAAACATTACTTTGTACCACATAAATATATAATCGCGTATCAGTATGAATTAAGCATAAAACTTAAAAGTGGGATCCCACAGACCTGTTTGTTCAGTGGTGTCTCCCCACCCCCCAACCAGGGAAAATTTTAAGTAAAATGAGATCTCAGTTCTGGTCAATTCATGTTTTGCAATATTAAATTGAATAATAAGAATGGTTCATGTTCAACTGTTAGAAAAATGTGGGGTCCATAAAATTCAATCATGTCCCCATTCAGTACACACAGACATCATTGTGTTTAAGCTGGGAGGTGATTCAGGGACACAAGATTAGAAGGGCAGAGCTGCCTTCAGATTGTGCATAGGTCATTACTATCTAATCTCCCTATTTGCATCTTTTCCCTAGGCTGCCCCACCCTTTACTCTGAGATCTCTGTCTCTGAAACAGATCCAGTCACGTTCTTAGAACTTCTGGGGCACCACAAGCTTCGCCCTGAGCAAAATCTGCACTCTGTTCAGAGCATCCACGACAAGTTTGTAGACAGATGTACCAGGGGAAATCTTTCTCTCTCAACAGTAAAATAATCGGGCCAAGACTTTTATTGACTGAACACAGTGGTTATTTTTATTTTGACCCCAATCCCTTCTATGATGTGCTTTTGACTCAAGGATAAGACCAATCATGAAGACAGCCGACATTGGTTTTGGTTCTAGCAACCAGAAGAGCCTAACTTTATCACCCATTAGAACATCCTCACTTCTGCCTTAGTATCCACATTGCTCAGTGTGTATTGTCCTTATTGCCTTTCATGTCTAACATTGTAAAAACAGAGGACATGATTCTCCTAACTCATTCTGTATCACAGGGCAGGACCCCAAGGTTACCTATGTGACCTGGGAGGATTCATGATGATGATGCAGAGGGTATGGACCACGAGGCAATGCCCACAGATACTTAGCCATCTCTAAGAGTGTGCCACAATCCACACCAGAACAGACCTGGGAGCTAAATCAAATAAACTGAGGTTAACAGCACACAGTCTTTCTCCTCATTTGGAGTTAAAAATGAGCTAAGCCTCACCTTGTTTGTCTGGCCTCCAGGGTTCTGACATAGGATTGGGGGGTGGGGGGCCCCTTCTGAATGTGCTGGTACATAGAATAGGAACAAACAGTGATATTTGTTTGGTTTTTTGTTGTTTTGCTTTAAACAAAAACCAAAATCACATCTTAGGTTTAAGGAAGACAGTGCAGAGGAAATGACAGGCTGGCTCCGAATGTTTCCTGTGTTGCATAAATAGGAGCCACATCACACTGGTTAGTTATCATTCATTCTTCTCCAAGGAGGGAAGGAAAGGACACTGAAAGTAGAGACAGTCTCACAGTCTCCGTTCTGACCGAGTAGTGTTCTAGTGAGGGACCCTTCACTGTGCCAGATCGAGCCATTTACCAACACCCCAGAAGTTAAGTGCTTTACACAAACTCAGCATGGATACCAAGGTCCAAATGATTAGTCGTGCATGCTCATACACCTTCTCTGGGTCTGCCACTCAAGGGACCTAAGAATTCCATTAGCAACACAGTTACAGACCCTCACACATGCCCTTCCTACTTCCCATCTTCCCCATCCTATTTGACCTTTATGCCACCTGTGACCTCTCTTCATCTCCCCAGCCAGGCTCTGTAATCTGATATCCAAAGTGGCCTCCACAGACAAGCCTGCCACTTCTTTGACTAAGTCACCTGCACTGCTCTCAGCCAATTCTCAATAGTGGGTTTCACGTTTTTATACCCTTCTAAAAAGCTGATGCTGCATGAGGACCTTCATGTGGTTTCCAAACCGTTCCCAGATTCAGCCCTCGGAATGTGCCATCCTCCTGTCCTCGGACTGAACTAAACAGTCAGATGATCCATCAGCTACCCAAGGCTCTCTGTGCTCACACGGTCTGTGCCTGAGTTATCAGAACTGTCAAGGGGGCCTGAAGTCATTGCTTCCCTGGAAGAAGTCCCAAGAGGAAAGCATCCCTCTCCACTCCCATCCTATGTAGCATTTACCTTTCGTTTCTGTTGTTATTATGAGATGTTATTACATGATATGTCTGTGTTGCTCAAAGGGCTCCTGAAGTGTTTGAGGGGGTGTCTTGTTTTCTTTGTCTCTCTATCTCTTATCTGAGATTCAGCCCAGAATAAACACTGAGCAATTACATGTTGGACAAATAACTGAGCTAATGCTCCCCAGATCAGTAGACTAAGATCTCACCCGAAGAATAATGAAGATAGTCAGGGACCACTGACCCATCTCACAGCCTCCTTGCCCTCTCTTGTCCCTAAACCTACTGTGGAGGGACTCAGGTGGATCCAAGAGTGCCTGGCACTTTCCCCTTCTAGGCCCCACACCTTGCAGCGAGTTCACCTCTTGGATAGTACCAGCTGATTGGCTGGCTACAGGTGACTACTTCATGAAGATGCTGCCTTACACTCTCTGAACATGTCATCAAACCTGACTAGTAATCACTGCCCCACCTAACTCCTGCCATAAATACCCTGCATCGCTTACCCTTCCTCTAACATAGACCTGCCCTTTGGTGGATAATTTCAGCATCCTAGCAACCTATCTTGCCAACTGAATTCCTCCAGGACATAATCCAACTCTTGCTCAATTATATCCGTCTTTTTCTCAAAAGCCCTGGTGCTGTCCCTCCCAGATACCATGGCTCAGAAAAGGGTGGCCTTCATCTGGTTGCCACATATGAGCAATCATTCCTCAGCATGGGGTAAGCAGAATCAGCCTTCTTCGAAGTTTTCTGTCCCTGCCTTGACTCATTCACCCCTTTTGCTTGGTATCTCTTGACACCAACTCATATAAGTTTATTTCTTTTTTAATATATATATATATATATATATATATATATATATATTTGAGGTAGGCCTTTTGTAGCTCTGGTGTCCTGAAACTTGCTCTGTAAAACAGTCTCAAACTCAGAGATATCTCTGCCTGCCTCTGCCTTTGCCCTTGGAGTGCTGGTATTGAAGGTGTGTACCATCTCCACTCGAAACCTGCAATATTTTAACTGAGCCATATTTTTGTGAGTTTACTGATAACAGCAATACAAAACTCACTTCCTGGCTCCCGTTCTTTCTCCACTGTCTCTACTGTTACTCTTAGCCATGCACAACTTTCACACAAATAGAAACCCACGTGTCCCTTTATATCAGCTCCTGTTACCAAGCTGGAGCTGGGGAATTACTGGCCTAAGAACTCTGTGATCACTAGCTGGGCAGATAACTGCCCTTGTCATGGGCAGGATTGACAAAGAGAGAAGGACCAGGTTAAGGAAGCATTTGTGGCTGGGACAGAAGACAGTGCCCTTGCTGAGAGAGGGACAAACAGAGAACCTGACTTCTGGAACCTTCCTCTCTTGAGAACCATGGGGCAGCCAGTTGAGCATAGATGTTTCTTAGGCAGGAGGTGATGGGGGTCAGGAGGGAGGTGTAGATTTTTGATGTAGGTTTAAGAGGCCTAGTTCAAGGTCAGCTTGATCCAGATAGCAAGTTTCAGATTAGTTGGAGCTATAAAGTGAGGCCACATCTCAAACAAACACAGAAACAAACAAAAAGAAAGTTCCAGTATGTGGAAACCAACTTTCAAGACTGAAGCCTGAGGTCACAGAAACAATTAGCCTGGTGCTTGCCTTGAAGACAGGACCATGGTCTTGCTTCTGGGTTACAGCAACAAGGTCAACTGTTTCTGGGGCGCAGATTCTTACAGCCCTTCTTTGCCTGGGTGCCCCTTCCTATCTAAGGGCAAGGCCACACCTTTAGGCCAGCGATGTTATCAGAGTGTTTGAAGTTTCTGTCTGGCACTTGAGAGCTGGCAGCCCACCTGCCATATTTGGCTGCCAGCCAATTGTACCAGCTGCTCAGTCAGGGCCACCTTTCTTGTTATCCACAGCTGCCAACAGGCTATTGGCTTCTAGGGTTCACCCTCTCCAGAATGATCCTCACTGGAGGAGGGGCAACACTTAAAATATACATCCAAAAAAAGAGATCTGGGAAAATCTTCACCTCCCTAGAAAAAGAGCTGGCCCCTGTGAAGGGTCCAGAGTAGGAGAAAGGCCTCCAAGAGCTGGTCTTGGCCCAGGTCAAAGCACATGAGTAAGCTACTCCCGAGACCTGACCTGCAGCTTCGGCTCCTGTGAGGCCATCCACCCACCAAGGAAGTTCAGGCAGGGTTCAAATCCAGGCTTCTTCCATCTGCTGCTGGCAGAAGTGGGAAACGGTGTAGCCACGCAGAACCCAGTCAGATATCTGCTCAGTTACCACAAGATCCTGAATGTCCATTCTTACATTTAAACTCCAGAGAAGTCAAAATCTTTGCCCATGAAAAAAAAAATCTACATGTAAAGTTTTACGTGCAACATCATTGTTCCTAAAAGTCTGAAACAGAAGCAACATCAACTGAGGAGCAGATAAATAAATATGGTCTCTCCACAGGAGAGAATGTTGGTCAGCCAGACAAAAGGATAAAGCGCTGACATATCCTGCAACATGGATGAGCCCTGCTTCATGAGACAAGAAAGAACACATCTTGTCTGATTCTGATACATTTACCAGAAATGTCCACAGCTGACAAATGTACAGACACAGAAGTCAGCTGAGTGATTGTCAACGGAGAAGTGACCGGGAGAAGGGTGAATGTTGTGTGACAAAAACCAATGACTGTAAGTGGGTGGGGAGTGTAAAATGTCTTAAAAGTAGATTATAAGGATATAAGTTGAAAGACCCTCTACAAAAACTACTTAATCACACACTTTGAAAGAAGGCAAATTATGTCTCAGTAAAGCTGTCAGGAAAAACATCTTCTCATTCTCTTGGACTCCCTCCAACAAGTGGCTGGCCTCTATTAGCCTGTGTTCTAGTCTGCTACATGAACATGTAGAACCGCTGGGGACCATTCTAGCTACTGACATCATAGAATCCAGGCTCTGTCCATGTAATGTCCGTGCAGCGTCATACCCTCCTGGCGGCAGGGTCTGGTGAGTAGTTTTGCTTTGCATTAGAAAGGAGGATGCTAGATGTCTAATAGCCAACAGAGAAATAGCTGAGTCAAGATTAAATTTTTCTTGGTCTCACTCCAAAGCCTGATCCCCATATGCCCCCCATCCCACTCTCATCTCCCATTTGGGAAGCATTGATGAGATACCTAATATACAACAGTACTAGATTTGGCCTCAGGGAATCAGTATCTAATGAGGCAGCCATATTTTCTGTTTCCTTGGCGTGTACATTCTACTGAGGTTGGATAACATCAATCAACCACCAAAACAAATGGGTAACTACAAGTGACATAGTAAGTTATTGTCACAGAGAGCATGACAGAAATAGGTTTTTGCTGGCAAGGGACTGGGTACGGAAGCCTGTGTTGGACTACCTCCAGGACCTATGCGCTTGGCCAGAGGAGAGAGGGCAGAGTACTCAGATTGAGTGTGTGACTCACATGGACAGGAAGATATATGTCACACTCTGAACCTTGTGATGAGCTTATGCAGGTGAGGAGAAGCATCCAGAATGCCTCTGGGTCTGATGCTGTAAAGGGATTAGGAAAAAAAAAGGTCTTTCCTCTGCCACCTGTCCGGCCTAAGAAATTTAATGATCTGTATGGAAACTTGGATCCATGTGGGAGGGTAAAGGAAGCCCTGCCCCCTGAATCAGGTTGGTGTAACAGGGTGTGTCCATCCAGGTCAGGGTCAGACTGAGGTTCAGCAGGGCTGGGTAGAGGGGTGGACCAGGGAACTCTCCCAGCTCTGGATAGAAGATGTAGGAGAACAGGTCTGCTTGCATCACAAATTCTCAAGTGCATCTTTGCCCAAGACTCCAAGGCTCAGTTTTCTCCTGTTTCCTTTGCCTGGCCCCACCTGCCTAGCTCCCTCACAGTACTTTCCACCTCAGCCCTGGCCTGTCCGCCCCATAGCCAGGGCCAAAGTCAACATAGAATGCTAAAGTCTGGAACATATGGTGTCTCAGACCTCATTAGGCTAAAATCATTCCAGGAAAATTTTTCAGGAAGACACTTGTCAAAGACCATGGAGGGAGGGTAAGGAAGGAGACCAGAGACCCAGAACCTGAAGGGAGGAGACGGTCAGTACTCTGCGTACTCAGGGACTATTGACAGGTCTGTATCTTCTGCCTCCCAGATACTAGTTTAAAGTTACTTTCCAAGCTTTGCATTCAGGCTTCTAGACGAGCTGATTCAAGGTGTCTCCAATGCTGAGAACTGGACATGCCATGTGCTGTGTTCTGGTGTCCTGCTCACCTATCAGAGGCTGTTCTTGTCTGGGCTCCATGCGCCTGCTCTCCTAGATTCTAGAATGGGTGAGGGGTCCTCAGCATCTCCGAACATCTCTGATGTCATCATTCCATTCTAACCTCTGTCACTCTGTCATCGTAGCAGGCCTTGAAGTAGGGGAGGGACACAGGAACAAAAGGGTGGCCTTGCACAGCAGCTGATCAGGTTCAACCAGCTTTATAAAGCTTCAACTGAACTAAAAAGAAATTCTTCTCTAGGCTGCCACAGCCTGTGAGTCACCCTGGGGGTGGCCTTCAGTAGCATTCTCATACCATGGAGGCTGTGGTCATCCAAAAAGCCCAGAGAGGAAGGAACAGCCAGAGTGTTAACCTGCCTAAACTTAGGAAGGGAAACTGCAGCTGTTCCCACCCCCTCCATCCTGGCATCCTGCATATTTTAATGGCTTTTTTTTTCTCCTGGCTTGGGCTTCTTTCTCCCAGATGCACTAAGGATCGTAAGTCATAGGCTGGTGGGTAGAGGAGTCAGGCGTAAAAGCCTAGGGCAGCTTAGCTTATCTTGCAGAGAAGAGGATGTCACAAGAGCAGGAAGTCCATGCCCACTGACCAGCTGCCCTCTAGGCTGGAGTGGGTGAGATGAGGACCCATTAGTGTGGTTGTAGGGCAAAGGTCTTGGTGGCACACCTACTGGAGATAGATGCCTGGCCACATGCCAAGGCTGACTTCAATCCTCACTTGGCCATGTTACATAGTCAAAGGAGGCCTTGGGTAATTCCTGTTCTTCCTGCCTTAGTCTTGCCCTCTCTCTCTCTCTCTCTCTCTCTCTCTCTCTCTCTCTCTCTCTCCTGCCTTAGTCTTGCCATATCTCTCTCCCTTCTCTCTCTCCCTCTCCCCTTCCCCCTTCCTTCCTTCTCTCTCTCTCTCTCTCTCTCTCTCTCTCTCTCTCTCTCTCTCTCTCTCTAGTGGTGGCCTGAACACTAACCTGGGGACCCTTCCTGGCTCTCTCCCCACATTCCTGGTACCTCCTAGATCACAGCATCCTCCAAACTCTCCTCCACAGGCCTCTGGAATTCATGTCTCTGTTTCCTGTTTCCCTGATCATCTCTCCCTCAGTCTCACTCCAACATCTCCGGGATAGCAACCCTGTCCACACCCAGCCAGAACCCTGGCTTCCCCAGCCGTCACCTGCCTGTCTGCCCCTCACTGTCCATCAGTGCAAAGCTTCTGTAGAGAGTTACTGACTAATGTATTAGTGAGTAGGATAGAGAAGGTCAACAGTAGAAGACAAGAATGAAAGGCAGCAGGGAGGAGAAACTGCTTGTAGCATGGCTGACAGCCTTTACCTGACCATTAGTAAATGGAGAACAATCATCTTACAGGGATAAAGATCCGAGTTCAAGTCCTAAGACTCCACATAAAAAACCCAGGTGTGGTGGTATAGTTGAAACCTCAGCACAGAGGAGACAAGCGGGTGGATCCCTGGGGGGTGGGACTCACTCACCAGCCTGTCTAACCTACTTGGTGAGTTCAAGGCCAATCAGAGAAATTGCTTCACAAAATAAGACAAATGACACCTAAGGAATGATAGTGAAGGTTGTCCTCTGGTCTCCATGCACACATGCATTCAAAAACACAGACACACACACAAAACTAAGAAAAGATAATCCAGCACATATGGTACCCAAATGTGGGATGTTGGACACCTGGTATTGTGTTTTCGGAAGAAATTCAGTTTAAGAGTCCAAGAGCAATTGCAACACAGTGTCTTGGATAGTTTGCTGTCAATTTGACAATAGTCAAAATCATCTGAGAGAAGGTGATCTCAATTACAAAAATGACTCCATAAAACTGGGTTGTAGGTAGTCTGTAAAGTACTTTCTTAATTGGTGGTTGATGGAGGAGGACCCAGCCCATTGTAGGTAAGGCCATCTCTGGGCTGGTGGTCCTGGGTTCTATAAGAAATCAGACTAGGTGCTGGAGAGATGGCTCAGGGGTTAGGAGCACTGGCTGCTCTCTCAGAGGACCCGGATTCAATTCCCAGCACCCACATGGCAGCTCACAACTGTCTGTAACTCCTATTCCAAAGATCTGACATCTTCATACCAATGTATATAAATAAAGCTAAAATAATTTTTTAAAAAAGAAAGAAAAGAAATCAGACTGAGCAAGCCAGTGGACCAAACTCCTCTATGGCCTTTGCATCCTCTTCTGCCTTCAGGTCCCTGTCCTGCTTGAGTTCCTTTTTTGCATTCCTTTGATGATGAACAGTGCTGTAGAAATGTAAGCCAAATAAACCCTTTCCTCCCCAAGTTACTCTGGTCATAGTGTTTCTTCACAGCAATAGGAACCTTAACTAAGACAACAGGTGTAGCTAGTCATCTATCTGTTCCAGTCATTGTGCTAGGCACTTCCCATTCATCTCCGAATGTGATTGTCACCAGGAAGTAATTGATGCCCTGTTTTACAGATGAGGGGATGAGAAGTTTGGTGGACGAGAAGTCTCAAGGTGTATACGGCCAGTTAGGGAGAGCTGTTAGATGAATCTGACTCTTCTGATCCCAAGCCCTCCCCTCCTCATGAGACACTGCCATTGATCCTTACTGATAGAGATAACTACACTGATTGGCTGGCCTTTCTTGGCCAACACCTTTTAGGGGGTTGAGCACTGGTGTCTACCAACGACCTGTGAGAGAGGAAACTATCAGCAGAAAGGGGGATAACAGAAGTTCTTCCTCCTCTCAACATAGCTTGTGGACCAATCCAACAGAGTGACATAGACCAAGACTAAAAATGTAAGGAGAAAGGGAGAAACAGCATGCCTCTAGTGTGTCCCTCTGTCCTTGTACCCAGGTGACGGCAAGAACCAAGACACACAAAGTGGCCTTCTCCCTTTGTAGAGAAGAACACTCTGCGGTATCTTTGGACTTTGGGGTTCTCCCTCCGTCATCCTCCTGCCCTCCATTTCCTATGACTGGCATGAAGACTGTGGTTAGGTGGGACCCCTGGCATCAGCAAACTGGAAGTAGTACTCACTCACTCACTGCCAGGGTCCGAATCTGGCCTGCAGATGTGGTTAGTTCAGCCTGCACAGTGTTTGTATGACTTTGTTACAACTGAAAAATTTCACACACATTTCTGGATTTCCAGCTTGTCTGGAAAAATCTCCAGCTCCAGCAAGGGTCAGCTGGAGTGGGACACAGCCACTGCTTCAGTGAGGTGTGGTTTCTCTTCTAGGAGATGCAGAGAGGGAGCACCCTCATGCCATCCCTGGCTAAGGCCCCAGGTGCTGGGAGAGAGGCTGTGCCCTCCTCTGCCTGGAGCTGCTGAGGACAGAGAGTGGCTTTGTCAGCTAATGAACCTAAGGCATGGTGGCCTCACAGTGGGGAGCCAGGCAGCCTTCAAGATGCCTATGTCTTGACCATGGGTCTCAGGCCCTCCAGGAAGATTTCTGGGATTTTTAATGCAATATCAAACACATCTGGCTTCCTGACCTGGACTCCTCCTAGGACTCTTCCTCAGGCCACAGTGCCCCCTACCCCCACACACCCCAGGTTGGTCTGCTCAGGGCACCTGGGCAAACATTTGAGCACTGCAGGCCCAGGCTGGCTGCCCACACTTCAGGCTGGTGGCACCCTACAATTTGAGCACTGTGTCTCAGGCTGCTCCCTGGAGCTCAAGCCTGTTTACTTCCTCAGGGAGGCATGATGGCAAGGAAGCCATTTCAGAACCAGCAGGCAGACTTTTCTTTCCGACTTCAAGAAGTTTCCAGAAAGCCCAAGCACATATTTCATAACAACAGCCTTGCCATAGCTCTAGAGGCTGAGCCAAGAAGAAAGGCAGAGGAGAGAAGTCAGCAAGGGCCCAGAGAGGTGGGAGGGTGCCCACAGACTCGGGTGGCTTGCAGGACTGGGCCAGGCAGCTATGGAGAGTCCAGCCCCGTCTCACAGAGCAGAACACAGCAGACAATCATCTCTGCTGTTGCTACCTCTCTACCATAGTTCTAGCTCTTAGAAACTCCCACAGGCCATTGCAAACACTGCCTCTTTGGCCTCTGCCTTCCCACAATCCCCTCTGCACATGGCCCCTCGTCTGCTGCCCATCTGCCACTAGAATTGAGAACTTGTAGTTTTTCTCTTTCTTTCATATTTGGGGACCCTAAACATTACAGAATTCATAAAGAGCTCAATTCAAAGTCCTCATTTTGCTTCCCTCACTGGCTGCTTTTGGATGAGTCAGTTCCCCACACCTACAGGTCTCGTTCCACAGCATTACAGGGCTCACAGTAGCCACAGGGGAGCCTTGAGAAGATGACAAAGGGATGGGTATGTGATGAGTCTATACTGTGCTGAAACACAAGCAGGGCTTCAGAAGTACTTGACAAAACCAGAAAAGATAAACACTTGAATGGGAGAGCCATCATACACAGCTCCCTTGGTACCTGATGCTGCTGCACGGGTACCCAGGGAAGAAGGCAGATTTTCCACCACAGTGGCATCTGAGGCTCTTGCCTCTTCCAGTGTAGTCAGCCCTGAGCCTAGCTGATTTCCCAAGCCTAGCAGAGATGCTGCAGGAATGGGGAGTCAAGTGACAGCATTTTCTGCTCACGGCACAAGGTTGATGAATTTTCAACCTACAGGTAAGGCAGGGGACAGACGCTAGGACATCTGGCCCACTAGGCAGTAGCCGAAGGCAGTGGCACTCTTGCTGGACCAGATGATGCTGAGAGGATATCGTGAAGCTTAGAGAGCCCATGACTTTACCCCTGTCTTTCTCCAGTGGCCATAACTTTCATGTCCTCTTGCCCTACTACATCATTCCCTACTGTGAGACAAATTTCCCTTGTTTGTATTAAAATCGTTTTTGTTTCTTGAGACAGAGTCTCACATAGAGAGACTGATCTCAAACTGGCTTTGTAGCCCATATTCTTGTTTTCATCTTCCAAGTGCTGGGATTGCAGGTGTAGACTCACCATGCCCAGTGTATGAAGTTCTGGGGGTGGAACCCAGGGCCTCTTGTACGCTAAGCAAGTACTTTACCAACTGAGCTCTATCTCAGCTCTGTAATTCAGTCTCTAGTTAGGACTCCACCACAGCCACAATACAATACACACACACACACACACACACACACACACACACACACACACACACACACACTTGACTCTAGAGCCTTGTCTGCTCCTGACTATCCTCTTTATAAAGAGGGGTCCTGTCTGCTGAACAGGACACCTCATACTTGAAGAGTAGGGTGCCTGGTTGCTGCTTCTGTCATACAAGAAAGGGCATGACAGCCTTAGCTCAACCCCCACCCAGGCCTGCTATTCCATCCTTCATCCCTCTGAGAGGGATGCACAAATCAGAATGCTTTGGTTATCCTTAGCAGATAACTTCTAGTTACCCTAAGACTTAAACTCTCTGATACCTGAAGTCAAGCACACCAGCCACTTAGAGAGAGTGAGCTAGAGGCAGGGGGCATGCATTTGGGAGCAGGAAAAGTGCTTGTTCTGCCTTTCCTTGCTGAGAAACTGAAGCTAATTGACCAGCCTATCTGATCTCAAGAAGAAAATGGAAATTCCCTCAGTTTCCACCCAAAGAGACCAAGTAGAAGTACTCTGTCCCTGTGTGAGCACTGTGACACAGATTCTTGGAATGGCCTTGACCATCAAGATGTACTCAGAAGCTCTCCATAAGCAGGGTTGATGTGAACCCCAGAAAAACACAGAAGAGAGAGAATTTTGGAGTTTCAGATATCATCACCAAAGAGTTTAATACAATCAGCTGCTGCTAAGCAGCATAGAGAGGAAGCATTCCTCCTGAACTTGAAAAATGGTCATGATTTGGACAAGCAGAGAGTCAGATGCAAGGACCAGGGAAAATCTACAGAGACTCAGGGCAGCTAGAGGGGACACAATAGAAAAAAAGGTCTCGCTTAGACAGAGACCAGAGAAGTCCTATGAGAAAAACACAGCCTTTTTGGGGACTGGGGGAGAGATTGTGAGCACAGGTGAAACCTCCTTGTAGGGTGGATTCCATTAGGCACCATCCTGGATATACCATGAGCTCAGCTCATCTGGGACAGCTTTGCTCCTACAAGTGAGTGTCTTGAATAACAAGAAATGTGTACTAGCAGTGTTCCTAAATAAATAAAAGGATGCTTGATTCAGATGCTCTGCAATATCCGGGCACTTTCTCCTGATGGAAGGCAGATGAGGATGAAGAAAACATATGAGAATGTTTAGCGCACGAGTCCCAGCAAGCCAGCACCACTGCTTGGCACAGAAAGGCTTGGAGGTTCCCTGACTGAACTCGGTGGTTTTCAATGTAGACAATTCTTGCTTGTTTTTTTCCCTTCAAGCAACCTCTCAGGAATGTTTGAAGACAGACACAAGCTGATGGCCTGCAAAGTGTTCCATACCAGACTGACATGGAGAAATCATGGCATTCTCTTTGGTCTTGCCACATTAAATAGCCCTTCCCGGAAAGCCTGGGGAATCTCTCAGCTTCATGTGTTTCTAAGCTGTGCCCCCTCATTCTTTACCTTCAACATCTCAGTCCCCACCATTTTTACACACCCCTTTGTCTATCTGTCAATCACAGGATCTGCTTGGCAACACACTGCCTGATCTGTGCATCTTGAGGTACCTGACTGGCATTCTATGCTTTCTAGATGGTTCTGGACAGCCACAGATTTGTAAAGAAGGCTCAGAACTACTCTAAGGAACTCTAGCAGCTCCTCAGTCTTTGGGGTGGGCTGGAGGAAGACACATAGCCTGAACCATGTTCCCATGATAACTGTAAAGACAGGAACTGCTGAAGGTATGTTCAAGGAAGGGACCTGTCCTGGAGTGACGCGGCAAATGAAGGCTGGAGAGAGCTGAGAGATAATTTTTCCAGACCAGGGCTCCATGTATCCAATTACTCAAAAAGTCTTTAGGTATGTTCAGGTTTAGCCTTCACATTACTGTCTACTATTCTGTCTTCTTATAAAACACCACTCTGCTGTCTACAGTCAAGGACTTTAGAGAACAGTGTTTGTTGAACACCCTATTGGTTGGAATGTTCAAGTCTGGGCATGGAAGCTGGTGTGCTAGATCAGTTTTTGAGGAATGTGGGAGAAGCGTCTTTGGATTGAGTGAGGATTGAGGATTAGCTAGAGGAATAAGAAAAGAGCAGGGGAGATTGGATACTGGAAGAGAGAAATAGAAGATACAGGTGCTTAAAGAGGAGCTTCAAGCTGGGTTTTAGTTTGTATTGGGGGGGGGTTGTGTGTGCGCATGTGTGTTGATGATGCATGGTGGTCAGAGGTCAACTTCAGCTGCCATCACCTTGTCTTTTGAGACAGGATCTCTCACTGGGACTTAGGGCTCCCTGACTTGACTGGGCTGGTTGGGTACTGGCTTCCCAGGATCTACCTCTCTATTCTCCAGCACTGGGATTGTAAGCAAGGAGCACCATAGCCAGCCTTTTAGTCGGTTCTGGGGCTTGAACTCAGATCCTCCTGCCGTTCTGGGATGACTGACTGAGCTAGCTCCCCAGTTCCTCAAGACATTTTTTTTTTTTTGATGGAACAGGTGTCATTGAATCCTCTTTATTCCTGAAGCCTTCAATAAAATGTATTTTATGTGCCTTATATTTTGGTACAAATGGACAAAACCTGAACAAAAGCTATCGAGACAGCCGGAGAGTGATCAGAACAATTTACATCACCATCTAAGCTACTTACAAAAGGAGCCCCTTCAGCTTTGGAACTCTGCCAGTGTGGCCCTTACCAGCCCCAGCCATGCCAGGATACCTCCTGAGAAAGAGCTCAGGGCCCACAAACCCCACTGTATCTCCCTCCCCAGTCAGGGAAACAGGAGCCTGTACCAGGATTTTGAAACCAGGAAAACCACCAATAGTGGAGAGGGTGGAGGAATTTTCCAGGCACTTTTTGGTTTAAAAGAAAAAAGCCAAAAAGTTACAAAAAAAATAAATAATAAGTTTTTCCCCCTCTCTAAATATACCAAGCATGAGGCTCTTTTTATGAGCAGACCAAGTTACACATGACCTATTTTGATGTTTCCCAACAAAGTACTTAGCATTTGAAAAGGCCACTTAAAAATACAAGTGTGGATCTTTCCATATTTACCTAAATGTTACTGTTATTATTATTTAAAAAGAGAAAACACAGTCAGGTTAGGCCTGGGCTCCAATCTGTCCTACCTGTGACCAACAGTGGGGTATAAGGACAAGTGTGAGGAAGTGAGACAGTAGATGGTCACAGAAGCATCCTCCCACAGTCTCTAAGGAAGAGAAATTCTCTAACAGCTGCTGAGTTCTTATAGAAAAGGAGGTGCACACACAGAGGTCATCAACAACAACTCCAATCCAAAAAAGTTAAAAAAAAAAAAACCAGCATGTGCTCAAAGATATCATGAGCCATTCCAGAACTTCCAACCATTAAAACTGCCTAGTAGATTCCACAAGCTTCCATCAGATCAGTCTCTTACAAAGGGACTGTCCCCAGGGGGCTCTGCACCACTCACAGCCAATAAGACCCAGGACAGGAGAAATGCTACCCATGAATAAATGCTGACAGAGTATCTGTGTTCATGTGTCCAGCTAGGCATTAATGGGAGGTGGGTCCTCCCCCTTCTCTGCTTAGGGATTCAGGATTGTTCTTCATGTCTTGGTTCTGCTAACCGAGTTTGCTGATCTCTCCTGCCCAGCCACTGACCCCTCTTCTTGTCTGCCTGGACAATCACATCTGACACATGTGTTATGGCAACTTGGGTGTGTCTGTAAGAATTTTGAAACATAGCTCAGTGTACAGCACTCGACTTGGGTTCTATTCTCAGAACCATGAGAAAAATCCTGAGGGAAGAAAAGGTAAAGATAAATTATTTGCCATTGTTTATCTGAGTATCATTTATTTATCCCATCAATAGATGGTAAGCATTAGGTTGGTCCCACTCCAAGCTATCATGGATACTGTTGCCCAAGTGTCAGTACGTTTTTTGTACTCCCTGCTGGAGGTGGGGATAGCTCCAGCCATTCTGAGTCTTTACTGACATTGGGTATTAGTCTTTGATTGTACTGTGTGTGGCTCAGTGTGGTCAGAATGTGTACTCACTGTAAACCAGGGAGCTCTTCACGGGCCTTAGGATGCTCTCATCCATGAAATTCTACTTAAGTCTTTCCCACTTTCTACTGAAATGTTCATTTAATTTGTTTTTAATGTTAACTTAGAATCAGGTTTCTTAGTCTTCCTACTATTGATACCTTGGGTCAGACATGCTAGCTAGTTTTTTGTTAACTTGACACAGTTAGGGTTGTACAGCACAGCCTTCTAACCTTCCTGTCCTCTCATTTCATGGATATGACACCCTAGAGATGAATGGGTAATTAGAGCCATAGTTTCCAAAACACACACACACACACACACACACACACACACACACACACACACACACACACACTTGGGTAAAATTGACCACATTCTGAGATCTGTTCTTAGGTTTTGGTTGTAAGCCCAGCCTTTAACGGTTGAGCCATCTCTCCAGCCCCTGTTCTTAGTTTTCAAAATGAGAAAACCTTGCAAATAGAGGAAACTAACTGCAGGATGCCTCTAACTCTGTGCCTCTGAGGGTCTAGTGGCCTGGTACCAACCCAGGAGCTAGGGGTGACATTGCACTCAGACAAACCAAAGTTCACACGCCCTGTGACTGGTCAGCTATTGCTCAGACCTGGTCCTACCGGGTCACTCCAAGGGAAATCAGAAGCAGGACTGCTGGCTTCGAGGCCACCCAGAGGCTTTCATGTTTCACTCAGTTTTGGGGAGACTGTAGCCCATGCTGTCCTGGAACTCGTGATGCTCCTTCCTCATCCTCCCAAGTTCTGAGAACACAGGTGTGTAACACCACACTTGCTACTGACTCACTTCTAACAACCCAGTGAAGGGAAGTGATGCTTTGCTCTTTCTGAGAAAATAGATAAGGTAAGAGTTTTTGGGAGGGGGGGTCTCTTTTCCCCCCTTTTCTTTCTCTTCTTATCCCTTGTCCTCACGTCTCATTTTCATGTTCTAAACACAGCCACCATACTGTGCAAAAGCCAGACAGTCACGTGGAAAGACCACTGTATCCTAGGGGAGGTCTTCATGGGGAGACAACTGTCAAACATGTGAGGCCGCCTCAGCTGGTTCCAGCCCCTGCTTTTCAACAGAAGCAGGACATAACCAGAGCAGCTGACCCTGCTGAGGTGCCCACAACCCAGGCTTGTGAGGAAAGAAAATTACCACTGCTTTGAAAATCAGAGCTTTAGGACAAGTCCAGCAGCCATTGATACATGGAGTTTCTAGGGGCTAGTGTGAACTTTCCAGATATTTAAAACACTTACACACACCAAGTTCTCCATGAACCTACACCTCAACCACCCTGACCTCGTTCTGAGGTAACATAATCAAAGACCATGTGAAAGCAGGCATTAAAACCTCAAGCTCAGACCTGTGCAGTGTCTACCAATTTTTAGGCCAAAGCAATTTATTAATTGAAACTAAAAATACCTTACATAAGCTCCCCGCTTCCACCTCTGAATTTTCTTTTTTTTTTTTTCTTTAACTTTATTTATTTATTTATTTACCTTGGTGTTTGCCTGGAACTGGAACTACAGACAGTTGTTAGCTGCCATGTGGGTGCTGGGAATCGAACCCGGGTCCTCTGGAAGAACAGACGGTGCTCTTAACCTCTGAGCCATCTCTCCAGCCCCCACCTCTGAATTTTCTATCTCTGTCTTTCTCAGTCTCTGGTCTATCTCTTTCACACATACACACACACACACACACACACACACACACACACACACACACTCTTTGCTTGAACTTAAAGCTACATCAGTTTGGACAAGTGTCCAGTACAGTAACCTGCGGACAACACAGATCAAAGAATTCACTACTTGTAACATGATTCTAATCATACCAGTCTCACCCGTGAAAATGTTCTAAATGTGGAAAGGGCAAAGGCTTCCAACCAGACGTTTTAAATCAAAGCAGGCCGATGAGGAAGGGCTCTGTGGCGGTGTATGCTAGGCATGTAAGCTCTCCTAAAAGCACATTCTTGACCTGGAGGGCTGAGCAGGTGAGGCTTACAACAGAATGACAGCCAGGAAATGCCTACACTCGGTCCCTTTTCTGGTCAGTCACACAGCTTCTAAAGCCACCTTTCTCTGGCCTCGGTACACAGACACCAGCCTGGGGAAGGCCAGAGGAAAGGAAATTGCCACCACTGACCTTGAGGGAGCCAGCAGGTGCACCCATCCTCTGAGAAAAGTGATGACAAGCTGTGACTTGTGGTTAGCTTAAGGACACAGACCTTCAGTACTGGCATTTGCATCCTACAACTTCCTGATGCCCGGAATGCAGGTCTCTGTAGGGAAAGAGGCCAGGACAAGGAAGCAGAGAGCTGGGAGCCCACAGCTCCAGCCCTGGATCTCGAACTTGAATGTATGGGGTTATTCAAAGGTATATGACATTCATTGTCTTTACATGGGACTCCTAGACAGATGTCATTCTTTTTAGATGCACAAGCTGCTGCCTGACTCTGAGGGTAGCCAGGTTAGCCCAGGTCCAGCTGCCCCTTCCAAAGCTCATCACATCTTTTGCATCCCTGCTTCTTCTTCCACCCTCCCAGGAGAGATCAGTCTCTCAGAAATGCAGTGGCGGCCCCTATGCCTGACTTCACAATTATCTTGGATGTCACCAGTAGGCCAGGCTATTGCTCTAGTCTCCCGTACACCCAGCCACCTCTGCCTCTCAGAACCTTGTACCTTGCCCAGGCCTCACCCTCTTCCAGGCAATTTATTTCACCTCCTACCTAGGCCTCAGTCTAGTTCTTTCCCAAACAGAGTTCCCAGCAGCCTCCCAAGGCCACCAACCTTTTGACCACACCTGCCAGATCTTCAAGGCTGAAGAGTAGATAATTATTATCTCCCAGACCATGTTTCTGAAACCCAGCAGGATATAGGTCCTTTGCATTGTAACTGCTTCTCAGTGAATTCCCAAGCCACATGGAAGGTGGTGGGGAGGGCAGTGTCTATTCTGGAGTCAGCATTTGCTGAACATTTAAGGAAATTATATAAGCCACTCAATAAAAGCAACTTCCTGGGCCTGATTCTCACTGAAGTTGCCCTTACAGCAGGAGGGAGGGGCCCCAGCATCCCCAGGACTGGTCTCAGCTGTGACAGAATAGTCAGGTGAGAGAAATTGGAGTTCCACAACCAGCAGGACACCCCAGGCTAAGGGATGCCCCATACCTCCTTCCTGCTGTTCTCAGGCTGACGCCTGATGGATGAGGGTGACCTGTCAGCAGGCCATCGCAGGAGCTGTGATTGCATTCATCTGGGGCTTTCCACTGATGTGGGTAATTACTGCAGAAAGCTGAACTTGGTTCACCAGTCAGATATGAAAAAAAACAAAGTTACAAAATGTTGAGCCATTGACAACAGGAGTGCTGAACAAAGAAAACTAATTGGTGGGTGTGAAAGTCACTGGCTGTCAGCCCAAACTAGAAAACCTGGACCACAGATGGATGAGAGGTAAGGAGTATTCTAGGCAGGGTTGTCCCAGATCCCCAAATACCCTTAAACATTAACACTGTGCTAGGTATGGCCAGAACCTCTGGCTCAAATCTGGTCGCCCATTGGCCACAGACAGACAGACAGACAGACAGACACACACACACACACACACACACACACACACCTGCTTTCTGGGGGTCACAAGAAGTTCTTAGAGAAAATCAAGAGCCTGAAGATCTTTGAGAGGATAGTTATGCTCGGTGGTCTGCCAGCCTTCATTTTCTCTGTAAAAGCCTAGTACCTTTTTGGAGGTGTTTAGTTGATCCTGGGAGATTCTCTAAGCACATCCATGTGTAGAGCAGAGCCTGAGATGTAAGACCTTGCTTCAGTACGCCCCCACAATATCCTAAAACTTAACAGGTCAACAGGAGACCTACTCTGTTTGAACTGGGGTGGAGATAAACTGGCATTTTCCCCCCCAGAACACCCAAGGAACTTCTGTGTTTATGTTGGGGTTCCACAGAACAGTTTGAGGACTATAGATCTGAAGTGGGCCAAATGTAGCGGTGACCCAGAAAGGTGGAGACCATCAGTGGCATTCGAATGAACAATGAAGCAGTGAAAACAAGGGTTGGGGAGGTAGGTGGGAGCGACAGATGCATCCCTGGATAAGCAGCAGTTGTTGAGGTGGCTCAGCAATAATCCACCCCAGAGGATGCTCAAGGGGCAGCAGGAAATAAAGGGAGTGCCCAGTTCACCACCGAGAACAGAGCAAATGCCGGGGACATGGGCACCGGCAGGTATTTAGAAGAGGACGTGAAGATAACCAGACCATAGTCCATGCTTTATGAGGGTGGGGCACTCTGGGAGCAGAGAAGGCCTGGGGCAGTGGTGGGATGTGTGTGTGTGTGTGTGTGTGTGTGTGTGTGTGTGTGTGTGTGTGTGTTTGTGCGCATGCGCGCACGAGTGCGTTGTACCGTAGATCCTCAGCATAGCTGCCAAAAGACTATTTGCTCAGTTTTGTTAACCATTCTCTGTGCAGGACAGAGAAGTTGCTGAGTTTCCCTGAAACCAAACCAAACAAAACCAAAACAACAGCAACAAACCCAAAACTAAAACAAAACAAAAACAACACTTAGTTCATTTCTTTGTGAAGAGAATGTTCAAACCATCTCTTCTAGATATTAGAATTCTAAATACCTGACTGTTAACTACATTCTCCATGCTATGTGGTGGCAAGGTTATTTCTCCTGTCTCTCTGTAACATTGGCTAATCTCAATATATACACACATAAAAACATACTCTGTAAATAAGTATAATTATTATGTCTTGATTAAAAAAAAAAAAGATGAATGATCCAGAACACAGACTGTGATTCTAATCTCAATACACCTGCTCAGTTTCAGGCAGCTGACTTCAACTATCTTGGAAGCATGAAGCCAATCTTAAGTCTACCAAAGACCATACCTGTGGAAACCTGCCACTCAGTATGATCTATTACAAAGACATTTTTTACAATGGAACCCGCAACACAGGCTGAGACAAACCAGAAGTCACCCATCACCCACAAGTTACTGTCATTTTCTTAGCAGATCCAGTTCTATTACGTCTGTGTTAATGAAAGAATTTCATGAAAATACTCTGGGAGGGAATATTTGTATCACCAGGAAGATACTAAGTAAATAAAGGGATGTAGGGAGGGAGAAAGGGAGGGAGGGAGGGAGGGATGAGGGAGGGAGGGAAAGAAGAGAAGGAGGGAGGGAGGGATGGAGGGACGAAGGGAAGAAGATATTTACTATGCAAATGATGAGACACAGAATTCATTTAAAATGTGAGGTCTAGCAGTCAAGCTACATCTTTCAAATCAAGAAGCCCGAGGACACAATAATCCAAATGGTTTATAGCCTTGTTATCTGAAACAGTGATATTCGGACTGAAACTTCATATCCAGCTTTGGATCCAATCCCTGAAATCCAAGTTCTGAAAAAGTCTTGGGACAAATCTATGTGCTTTTTTTTGGTGAAAAATCCCTTTTCTCTTCTTTCTTTTAACCCTTTGATTATATCCCTTTTCATTCCATGATACCTGTTTGAGATTTTGACACTTGATGCAAATTCCTGTCCACATCTTTCCAAAGGAGCAGGGGATCTGGAGATAATTTAGATGGATGGTAGTCTGGGCAAACTGGTAATTTGCTATGTTAATTTTGCCAACTTCGAAGCCTGGCGGCCTTGAGAGAAAGAAAGATTTTTACTTTTAACTTCCTTTCTACTAAAACTTGTCCAAGCGTCTCCACATCACAGGTGCGTCAATATACCCTTCCCTAACTGTGAGCACAAAAGTACAACGCTTCATGTTCTGACTTGTTGGTCTTTTTCTATGAGAGTTTCCAATGAGAGAAAGCTAGGGTTTCTAACATGCTGTACAGATCACTCACTGTCTTTGACTTAAGACTAAAAATCATCCATCAGACTACACTGTGTGACCTCTGTGGACAAGCTAGTTCCCCTTCATCTGCTAATCACTGCTCGGTGGCTATTCACAAAAAGGCACTTCTCTGTCTTCCTGCACTGCTTGCTGTAGAATAATCCTTTTTACACTGTGAAGATATGTCATTGTGATTAGTTTAATAACAAAGCTGACTGGCCAGTAAAGTTAGGAGGAAAAGCCAAAGTGAGAATGCTGGGAATCAGGAGATGCTTAGCTAGCTGCTGAGAAAGTAGGACATGTAGAAAATGAGGTAAGAAGCCATGAGCCACATAAGAAATATGGGTTAATTTAGGTGTAAAAGTTAGGTAGTCACAAGCCTGAGCTATTGGCCCATCATTTATAATTTATATTCAGTCTCTGAGTCAATCATTTGGGAAGTGGCTGCTAGTTATTTGGGAGCAGGCAGTCAGGACAGGAAACTTCTGCCTACAACCCATCCTCCAGTCTCAGGTCCAGAGTCTTAAATTAAGTATTTTGGGTCATAGAATAAACTTTGTCATTGGGGCCATTTTGGTAATAGTTTGCTAATGAAATGATGAAAAGTCAAGTTTGCTGTAGCACAGTGGAGCTGAAGGTAAGAGTCAGACCTTAGAAAGACAAACACCATCTTCAGTCCTGATTCTTACTGTGGGACTCTGGACATGTGACACAGCCTTCACTTAAGAATCAATAAGTGACTTATCCCTGAGAATAGTCCTTAAGTAGGGAAGGGGTAGGTGACGAAGGGAGAGACGAGGCAGCAGAGACTGGACATTGCTCTGAAGAACAAGTGCTGCATTGGAAGACATTCAAATTATACTAACAGAAGTCAAGGGCAGTATGTCTATGGGTCAAACTGAGCCTGTATCTGTGACTTCTGATCCCTGTGTTGGCATTGGCACATAGTATGCCCTGAGTACATCAGCTACAGATGAAGACTCTGATCTGAAGCCTGGAGAATTTGTAAGCCTAGAGGCTTCTGTGATCTAAAGCTTACATTCAGATCTCAGTTCTCTGTCAGGATCATCCTAAAAAAGTCAGCTTCAGTGTGAGTCACACTCAGCTCAGTCTACACATTGCTAACCCAGAAGAACCCCAACCACCATGACACAAGGCAGAACTACACAATGTGGTGGTGGTGGTGACGTTCGTGATGGACACCAAGCTATGTGGAAATATTTTCCGGGTTATCCTAAAGCAAGATGTGGAACCCAGAGCTACAAAGAACCAATATGTTTCAGAATATCTGCAGCACCCGTGGAAGACACGAATGCCCTGCAGATACATACTGGAGCAGATATCAAAAATACCCACCTGGAACCTTGGCAGCAAATGAATTTTGTTAGAAATGCAAAACGCCTAACATCTGAAGAAAACTACATTGTTATACCAAGTCTTTGAAGACAAGATCATGTATACACACATATGTGGATTTACATGTGTTTGTGTAGACGCTTATTTCCCTACCAATTTCAGGAATGCCTGCTCATGCAGAAGTTGCTTAGTTAACACTAAATTCATGAAATTAGCCAGAGAGGCTGCTGGGAAGAAGGATATAAGAGCAGGCACTGAATTTGCAGGTACAGACTTGTGCAATTGCAAGCAAGAGTATAAAAAGTAAGTCTGCCCTAAGCAGGAAAGGAAGCCTGGCTACTGCGATTCTTTTGTTTTGCCCCACCCCCACACCCTGTACAGTGTTTCAGGTGTTTGGACAGCTCTAAACATATCAAATGCACCTTCAGATAGCATGCAATGACCAAGTAATAGAGTAACCAACAGCTTCACAAGAGGATGGCCCGCAGACCTTCGTGGGGAGAGGAGCATTCTCAATGCCTGTAGAGTCCTGTGTATTCTACAGTTCCTCTGGCCTGAAGGGTACCTGAGTGCTCTGGTCAGCCAGAAGCCAGTGGCTTGCCTCCAGAGCCAAGAGGCTGATGGAGACTTTTGTTCTCATCCCAGATGCTAATGAAAAGTGCAATGGCCTTGCTTACTTGTTTGAATCATGGCCATCTGTGCTGTGGCTTGGCAGGTACTCAGTGTTTGGAGTGGTTTAAACAGCAGGTCAGGCAGGGGCCTTCCTAGCCCAGCCTTGTCCTGGAAATTCTTACAAACATTTCCAAGAAAAAGAAGAGAAAATAATGCCTGTTTCACTGAAGGTGGAGCTGAAGGCAGGAGCCATAGAGTTAAGAATTTAAATTTTATCCTGCTACAGGTGAGTGTCCTTTACCAGATCATTTAGTTTCCCTGAGCCTCAGTTTCCCCACTTGCAAATTGAAGGTAATGCCAATACAGGTTTGTTGAGTTACTGGATGAGGTGTTTACACATAATTCAGGGTCACTCTATAGTGACTGGCATGCCTGTGTTATGCCATATACTATGGTATTCCGGGCAGATGGTATGCCACATTCAATAATTCTCTTTGTCTACCAGTGGAGGTACGAAGACTCTACCAACCTGCAGAGCAGATTTGTTCTAGAAACCCAGGAGAGAAGACATATAAGCAGTCTGGGGAGCTCATTGCTCCTCTTTAGCTGATGAAAACATGTAAACATAAATAAAGATGGAAATTATTGTTAAGGCTATAACAGGTAAACAGCTAACCGGAGAATGAACATTCCAGAATATGCTGTGTCCCCACCCAAATTGGTCAAAGCTGGGTTTGGGGTTTTTTAGTGAAATCTGTTTCTTCACAGGTTCAGAAGCTTGCTTTCTGAGCTGCAGGTTGGGCCCTGGACACAATGGGAACTTGAAAATGAAGTATCTACCCAGCTCATTCAAGAAGGTTAGGGGAATCACAGATAAAAACCAAAGAGCCTTCCTATTTAGTAAGAGTTTTTCTTACTCTTGAAATATGAGCTAGTAAAACTAGACACAAGGTTTTCCATCTATTAAGAAAAGCTGACACATTCTGCTAGTGTCGGAATAAGGATCAGAGTCCCCTGTCCATAGCCCACCACAGGAGACTGGAATTTGCTGATGTGCCCAAGCACAGTCCTGGGGAAAGAGTCAGCAGTGGGTGCTCTGGGGTGGGAGGTGATCTGGCACAAATAACAACTGGACTGTCCCCTTGTATGTGAGGAAGATTGAACCAGATACAATCAGAACTCCTGAGGCCACCTGCAGCCAGTGTGCTGGCTGAGATGCCAATGGAGGGGACCTCTTTAGTACAGTTTCCACCAAAATCCTAAGGAATGTGAGTGTGAGATTTAAGCAAGTAATAACGATGTGCTCAGGGTAGGGAACTGGGAACGGGTGGAGACAGCAGCATGAGGAGTCCTGTGGAGAGTTGTGGTTGTGTCCAGGGCTGCAGGAAATCATAGCAGAATTTGCAGAAAGGTCAAATAAACACCTCCTCCTTCTCATCCACAAGCTCCTGGAAGACACTGTGAATCAAACATGCCCTCCTTCCTTGGGAACCCCAAAAGAACCCTTGCAAGCCTTCTCACCCTAACTGGTAAGACACAAGATAATTATAGTCTCAGACTAGAAAATAAGCCTATGGTCCCATGGGTAGACCCACGTGTTGCTTTCAACAGTCCAAGTGCATGACCCCACCAGCCAGCCCCTGTGAATGCTGTGCTGGGCTGAGTCTTAAGTCTGCACCTTTGAGAGGTTAAATCTCTATTCTTCTGCTTCCTTGCTTCTTCACAGTCCCCAGTCTGAGATACAGGGACATCTCCCAGAGGAGGACTAAAAACTCTCATTCTTGGTCTCTAGATGTGCCCTTGGGAGATGTTCGTGGCGGAGGCCATTGTCATTTTTAATTCTTTTCATTCTCTGATGCTCCTTTCCATGAGTCTCAGCCCAGGCACACAGCTCACTGGGCATGCCTAGTACCTCCTAGTATCATGACAATCAGTAAAACTGTTCAGAACTGGCCACACCTGGTTTGTCAGGAACCTATTGTGGGATTAAGATGAAAAGATGGAGCCTCCTCGTATCTGGTCTCAAGATCGGAGAGCTCCTGGAATAGCATGGGTAGAGTGAGGATTACAGAAGAAAAGGTAGTGGGTCTCTGGGTTCTGTGGAAAGGAAGGGAGCTCTTAGAGAGCTGGCATGTGGCTCTGTTGGGGCTGTGTTAGAAGAGTCCTGGGCTCTGGAGAGGGTCTCCAGTCCTCATCCCTGCCCTGAGTTCTGGCCTTAGGCTGACATGGGAAATTTTTCTGATGAAGTCAACAGCATAGGCCTGATTGGAGAAGACATTTTGCTCCTGGCCAACCACCCGAGGAATCCCAGTGTGCCTGAAACTGATTCTCATTTATGGTATGACTCGTACTTAGCTTCAGACATCTACAAAAACTCGCAAGCTATCACAACCAGGGGAGAAAACACCCGTGTACTCTTCTTTCAATAAAGAACTCTGACGGCCTCTTTCTCCAGTTCCCTCCTGGAATTCTATTCTTTCCCATTCAATCTCTCGGTGTAAAATGGAATTGGGGCTTGCTGCTGTAACTTTAGTATGTAAGATAGCCTCAGCCAAGAAAGATTATACAATTTTGTCCTGACCACATAGTCGACAGTAGCTCCTGCAAGGCTCAACTCCCAGCCTATGCTCTCACTTGGTTTGCCTATTTCCCAAACTTGGCTCTCCCTCTTGGCCATCTGCTCGGAGGCCTGAAAAGTGAGGTGTTCTCTGTGGCAGCAGATGGAAGTCAGTCATAGAGTATGAACCAAATGGCACCACACTGGGGGCAGAGATGTTCTCAGACTGAAAATAGCCCCTGTTTATGCTACAAGTGACATAAGGAGCGAAAGAAAGCCAAGCCATTGGCCAAGCAGCTGTACTGTCTCCTCCAGACACTGGCCTCCCTATCCTGCTCACCATCACCCGGGAGAGCAACCATGTGAAAAGCAGTTCTGGAGCTGCTAATGCCAGATCCAAGCATTCTGCTCCTATCCATAATCCCTTCTGCCCTGCTTCGGGGAATAAAGGAAGGCAGAGGCTTGTGAAAACAGAGACTGCTTGAAAAATTGAAGGGGGTGCTGAAGGGGGAACCCAGGCCAAAGGGAATTTGTCCCCCTCCCTCCTGCTTGAGGGACCTGCTGCCTGGCACAGGCTGCGTTTGGCTTGGAAGGGAAGAGAACTATGATTGTACACATGAGAGGACCATCAAAACATCATGAGCTCATTACAAACGTCCATCATCCTCACTTCCTGCAAGGTCTCTAGGTGGTTGCCCTACAGTGTAGCAGCAGAGAGGTATATGCACGCAACCAAAAGGTCACTCCAGTTGCTAGAGGCATCTGGCTCTGGGCAAAACATTGAGACTGATGGAAAACTTATCTACTGATGACCCCTTGGCAGCAGGGGTCTGTGTATAGGGACATCATCAGGTTGCTGCCCTGACTGGGAACATCCATCCAAACCAATGGATGTACCAAGGCTTCAGGTTCTATCAGATCCCATCCAGGTAAGATTGGAACAAGTTGGCACACTTCCATTTCTTTCCTTCTTATAGATGAAATGATCCAATCACTGAGCTAGGATGTCAAATATCCATAACCAGGAGTGAAAGAAAACCAGCTCTGTCACTCTTTAGGTCTTCAGTGGCAGCTGGAAGCCCCCTAATATGACGGTCTCTAGAAAGTTGAAGACCTTCCAATAATTTCTGGCATACACCTCTTTGTAATCCCAAGAGAAGATGGAAAGGCACAGCTGGGAACTAATTTAGAAATTTGCCAGCCAGAGTTATTTATCTTTGAGTAATACTCCATCTCTGATCAACGCTAGCTTTGTATCATTGCCTCATGGACACGTCCAAGTGATGCAAGACAGGAAACTTCAAGGGTTTATCTAAGTACTCTGGGCTTCTCAAAGTCTTGGTCTCCACTCCACACACTCGCCAGCCTCACACCTGAGTAGGACCCCCTAGTCTATCCTCTCTAGTAAACCTTTCAGCTTTTCTCCTGAACATTTCTTGAGTCTGACCCCATAATTGAGATCCTTGTTTTTTGTTTGTTTTTGTTTTTGTTTTTTTTAATCTGGTTAAAGGCAAAGCTTCCAAGCCAGCGTCCCTGCCTTTGCTTACCTCTTTACCTCAAGAGGATTCTAGAATACAGAGACATTTATGCTCACAAATTGGCATAATTAATATTATGAAAATGTCTATAGACGTAAGGCAATCTACAGATTCAAAACAATCCACATAAAAATTCTAATGAAATTCTTCACAGATATAGAAAAAAAAAAAAAAAAACAACTCTGAAATTCAGATTCCAAATGGCCAAAGCATCCTCAGGGGAAAATGCTGAGTGGCATCATGCCTGATTTCAGGTTACACTACAGAATAACATGGTTCTGGCACAAAAACAGACAATGAATAGACCAGATAAATTGAATAGATTGGAGGAAGCCAAATATAAAGATACACATGTCTGCAGCCACCTGAATTTTAATTCATATGCAGAAAAACACACATTAGGAAAAGAAAGAAAACCTCCTCAACAAATGGTGTTGGGAAAACAGATTGTTGCATATCAAAGAATGAAACTAGATCTGTATCTCTTGCCTTGTACAAAAATAAATCCAAAAGCAATCACAAATCAATGTAAGACCCCAAACTCTGAAATTATTAGAGGCAATTCTAAGCAAATGCTTCAAGACCTAGGCACACATGAGGGTTTTCTAAATGGTTTCCAATAGCACAAGAAATAGAACAAGAATCAGCAATGCAGAGACACAAGGCTAAAATATTTCTGCTGCAAAGAAATTGATGGTGTGAAGAAACAGCCTAAAGAGGAGGAGAAAATCTCTGCTACCTATGTATCTGATTAATGTCTAGTATATATAAAAATAACTCATAAAAGCTAAATATCACAAACCAAAATAATACAATCAATGTGGTTGTTTCAGTGAGAATGGTTCATATATTTGAGTAGTCACCAGTTGGTGAATTGTTTGGGAAGGATTAGGAGAGGTAGCCTTGCTAGAGGAGGTGTGTCACCTTGTTGGGGGTGGGCTTTGAGGTTCCAAAAGCCCACAGCAAACCCCCCTTCTTTGCCTGCTGCCTGAGAGTCAGGATATAAAGCTCTCAACTACTGCTCCAGCACCATAGCTTTCTGTTCCCTGCCATAATATCATGGTCTAACTCTGAAACTGTAAGCAAGTTCCCAGCCAAATGCTTTCTTTAAGAGTTGCCTTGGTCAAGGTGTCTCTTCTCAGCACTAGAACATTAAGACAATCAATAAATGGGCTAAGAAAATGAACGGCTAATTCTCAAAAGCAGACATACAAATGGTCAATAAACATATAAATTATGTCCAACATTACTTCATCAGAGAAAAGAAAATTAATACTATGTTTAGATTCTATGCCTCACCAGTCAAAATGACAACACATCTGATGAGGATGTAAAGAAATAAAAACCCTTATTTATTGCTGATAGGAATGTAAACTTGCGGAGTCACTATGGAAATCAGTATAGAAACTAAAAATAGAACTACCATATGACTCAGCTATGCCACTACTGGAGAGAGGGAGAGAGAGAGAGAGAGGGAGGGAGGGAGGGAGGGAGGGAGGGAGGGAGGGAAGACAGACAGAGATACAGAGAGAGGGGGGAAGAGAGGGAGGGAGAGGGAGGGAGGAAGGAAAGGAGACAGACACAGAGATGAGAGAGAGAGAGAGAGAGAGAAGAGTTTTCTGGACTGTGAGAATGAAATTGAGTTGTTTGCTGGGAAATGGCTACAAATGGAGATCATAATGTTAAGTAAAATAAGTCAGGCTCTAAAAGCTAAGTATCACAGGCTTTTACTTATTTGTGGATCCTAGAATTTTATAAAGACACATAAAACCTGTTATGTAGTCATGGGAGTAGAGTGGAATGCCTCGGGGAATGAGGGGGAGCAGGAGCCGGTATGGGGGGGGGAAGAGGAGAGGGTGGCCTTTGAGTAGCCAAAGTACATGGCATGCTTGAGTGAAATGTCTCTAGTGAAACACAATTACAATACACACATGCCTGCAAAAATATATATTGTCATATAGTAAAAATTTATTAATTTGTTAATTAATTCTCAGCAGCCAGCATAGAACCTGACACTTGAACAGTTACTTTCTTATTACTGCCTTCTCAAAGGCTTCACGTCCTTTTATGAAGTCTAAGTCTGCTATCCTTGGAGTCTATGTATTGTGCTCTACATTCCACAGTAGATACTTTTGGGCTTTCAGTGTCTTTGAACTTCAGCCCTACTTTGAGAAACAGACACTAGTGCTGGAGAGATGGCTCAGTGGTTAAGAGCACTGACTGCTCTTCCAGAGGACCTGAGTTCAATTCCCAGCATTCACATGGCAGCTAATAACTGTCTGTAATTCCAAGATCTGACACCCTTACACAGTTATACATGCAGGGAAAACACCAATTCACATAAAACAAAAATAAATATTTAAAAAAGAGAGAAACAGACACTAATTATAATAAACTGTTAATATCCGATTTTTTCTGAGCGCTCATTATGTGATAAGTTGGCCTAAGTGTTCCCTTGTTTATGTTCCCTTGTCATTTACAGCAGCTGGCTAAGGACTATCATCTCCCCATTCTACAGGTAAGAAAACTGAGGCTAGAAAAGGACGAGGAACTGAACTAAAGTTCCTTTGTTCCCAGATGCTCAGGACTCAAGTCTAGATCCAGCAGCTTTTTTCTGGTGATTTTCTGCCCCATTCTAAGATGAAGAAACGGAGGTTTAGAAAATTTAAAGGGCTTTCTGAGACACATAGCTAGTGAACAGTTATGTCTGCCCTCTCCATTCAGTGACCAGCCACTCCCTCTATCAGACGGTACTGACTATGGTTTAGGGTATCCGTGATTGTGGAGCTTGACCAATAGGGAAACAAGGTCCTAAGATCAGAATAACCCAGGAGAAAGCAAGCTCATCAGAATATAAAGGATGCACTGTGCCACCAGCCCTCTGGAAATTTATGCAGGCCAGAGAAATACTGGGCTCTGCCTGCATACTTTTGGCAGTCGAAAAGACATGTGACTAGTGGTGTTTATATGGAACAGACTGCCCACTTTCCTCTGGCCAGTCTGCATAGGTATACTACCATGAAATACCATTGCCCAGAAGAATTTCAGATTATATAGAGGAAAGACACAGGCAGAAGCAAGATGTAGTGCTTTTGTGCAGTGCCACAGAATTCCAGGAAAGCTCTGCACAGAGGCCAAGAATGGCAGATTAACAATGGGTGAGCAAAAGTCCAGGCTGGTCTTTGCTTTTCTCACTCAGGCTTCTGGGCAGTGTAGAATGTCTTCCATTTGATTCTTAAGATATCTGAGGAAACCCTGGTGGGTTAGGCAGGCTCATCCTTGAATCTTGACTGTCCAAATGAGGAAAAGGGGCTAAATGTTCCAATTTAACTAAACCTTAGTTTTATCTGGAATAAAATAAGGCCTATCTCCCAACAACTTTCATAAATTCAATGAGATATTATTAAAGTGCACACCCCAGGCTGGTCTCTTTATCATTTTCCCTCTCCCTAAGACAGATCTTTCCCATCTCTTATGACAATGAAATACACAGAAAAACTAGCCCTTGTCTCAAATGATGCATATCCTCAGCCTCTGTTCACAAATGCTCTAGAGGGCATGCACAGGTTGTCCTGCCAATGGTCTTGGTGGATACTAATTTGAGGAAATGACCCAGAGTTCTCATTCCAGGTCACATCCCGCCTTAACCCAGACATAGATGGGTGTGACAAGATCCCAGATGAAAAGCAACTTCTGAACTGCAATCATTGACCTCCTGCTTAAAGCAAACATATGCAAGGCAAACCAGCCAGACATATTGGAGCATCCTCAAGAACGTGGCCAAGCGTCTAGAAGGACCCAGCCTGTCATGAGTGAAACAGACTTCCTGGCTCTGTGGCTCCAGATTTCAACTCTTTCCATGTGCCTCTACATAGCTTCCTGAGATCTCCACCACACAGTGACAGCCATGGCACCCATGCAAGAAGGGAAATGGGAGAGGCTGCAGGAAGAATTATATAAGTCTCCATTTTTTAAACCAGAGTGGATATTTTGGGAAAGAACTGGCTGGATGGGTTGTTTAGCAGTCTTTCTGGATAGCCTGTTACAAGTTGAAAAACCACTTCCTTTCTGGGTCTTCAGGAAGCTGGATTATATAATAACATTACCGAAGAGGAATGAAAATGTCCAGACTTGGTTGGACCAACAAAGAGATCACCCTACAGTGGAAGAGTGTGGATAGAGTTGGATACTTCCTAAGATCTGACCAGGCTTCTGAACACATGCCAGGAGCAAAGGTGTTTCTAAACCATTCTGCAGCTGGCTCTCCATAGACAAATCTTTTCATTAGCCACTGTGTTTCCATCCAAGAGACAAAACTGATCAGGGATAACAAAGGCCTGGCTTCCACTCCTCCCCTTTTCCATGTTTGACATTACTAATCAATAATCTGTGAGATTGATTAGTAATGAACATTGAACTCTTTATACCAGTCTCTGAAACCACAAACAATGGTCAGCCAGAGGTGATCTACTGTAATACGTCTTCACTCTCTCTTCAGTTGCTAGTGAATAGCACACTAGCTTCTGTTTGCATTGTGAAGTTAACCTGCTGAAATTTAAAGATTCCTACATGGCCAAGGGCTCTTAGTACCTTTGTGTGCAGGGATTCTGTTTAGCTAAAGAGTTGATCATTCTATATTTGTTTGGAAAAAAACGACAAGAACTTAAAAATTTAGAGCCTACACTAGTGCCTGTATTAAACATGCCCACAAATATGCTGATCTTCGAGGAGTCCATGGTAAGTTTGCCTTTCTCAGCCTTCTTTGAAGCTGAACATGGTCCTGTGCTTTTATCTGACCAATGATATGTGAGACATGACTCATATTCAGAAGGTCATCATGGAATTCACCATGTTTCCCCTCCTCCTTGGTGATCATGGGAGCACATGCTAAGATATAACTTCTAGTCTGGAGGGTCCTTGAGCAACTGTGATGGGCATCTCCTTATTAATGATCCATGTTGAGCATGATCATAAATGAGAAATAAAACTTTTTTGTGCTGAGTTACAGAAATCTGGGGACTGTTTGTCCCTATAGCATCACTTTGGTTAACCTGACTCCTACAAAATGTCTACTACCAATCATCCTTTTGATCCTACCAGCAACCTTCTGCAATGGGAAACATGTTATTGTTCACATTGTACAAATAATGTTTAGGTATAAATAATGCAGATAAATTATATTCAAAAGTGTCTAAAGAAGTAAAACAATTAGCTGGCCAACTAATCATAAAAAAGATGAATATGCTCTTTGGTCATGTAATTTTCACCAGCAATGAGACATATCAACAAGGCCTCACTGAAGAGTAAAAGCTGACTCAGTTCCCGTGCCCCTGCCACCTGTGGTGGGTGAGGAAGCTGACCTTTACCATCTGGGGCACTCAAGAAAGTGGGCCCTGCACCTCATGTGGGCAGCACAACAGAGCTGACTCTACTGACAGGGGCATTGATAACCCAGAACATGAGCCTGGGAGATCTGGTCCTGCCTCCTCATCTGCCATATGGTGGTGTGGCTTGGAAGAGGTATTCTTTTTCATCTTGATGCTTGTGGCAGGTGGGAGAGATGGCCCTAAGGTCATAAGAGCAGGAGAGTTGTCCTGCCCCTCACCAGCTGCTGCCCTTACACTCAGGAGAGTGGCCCCTGCACCTTGCCTGGACAACACAGAAGAGCTAGCCTTGGTGGTCCAGGTGTGGGAGAGCCAACCCTGAGGGTATGAAAGTAGGGGAACTGCCCCTTCCCCTTGCTCATTGTTTTAAGGGGTGACTAAGCTGAGACAATGCTGGAGATCTCACCCTGGTGGTGAGGACAGGGTAGAGCTGGTGGGCTGACCAACCCTGCAACTACCCAGGCCCAGAACCAGAGTTTTATGAGTTGGCTGCAACTCTACCCCATCCCTACATCTACCCCATCCATGATCTGCAGGAGCACTGCCAGAGCTGCAGGACCTCCCCAACACAGGACAACAACAGGATATCCAAGAGGAATCCCAAAGAGGGCCTAACATCAATAGGGTAGCAGAAACCAACAGCCTCAAACCAAACCAATGACTCTTTGCAATGAACACTTACAAGTAAAGATGTATAAACAAAAGTGTTTATTGTGTGACTCACTGTGTCCCACTACAATTTCCTTGACAAGATTTTCTCCTTTTTTCTCTTAAATTTTATTCTATTGAGGGGGTTAGTTGCAAGGTCAGAGGGAGGATGTGAAGGGATGAGGAAATGAATGGGATTGAGATGCAGGATGTGAAAGATATAAAGAATAAATAAAAATAAAGTTTTTAAAAAAGTCAGCTCCACACCAAAGTCATTTCTATGATAACCAAATACAACATTTAAAAATAAAGCCATAACTTATCACTATAGCCTCCTAAATTAACCTCCTTTGCAACAGTTACCCAGGATAATGCTCTTGTACACTATAAATATTTGTTACTAGTATTGGTTTAATAAAACACTGGTCGGCTAGACAAGAAAGAAGTGGGGCAATCAGGCTAGGAGAATTCTGGGAAGAGGAAGGGTAGAGTCGGAGACGCCAGCCAGATACAGAGGAAGGGGATGCAAATGCTACCCTGAGCAAAGGTACCAAGCCACGTGGCTAAGCATAGGTAAGAATTATGGGCTAATTTGAGTGTAAGACCTAGATGGTAATATGCTTGAACTACCAACCCAGCAGTTACAATAATACTAAGCCTCTGAGTGATTATTTCACAATTGCCTGTGGGACAGACCAAGCAGAACAGAAAAACGACTAACACCCGTATCCTCAGATCCAGCCACACCCTACCCTGAATGTTCCCATCATTCTCTCTGCTTCAACTCACACTTTATTTATGGAGATTCTTCCTACTGTAAGCAGTCTACAATTATTGTAAGCTATTCTCCCCAATTCTTTTCTCTCAAATGACAAGGTACTACACATTCCAGGGCAGCCTGCCCAATAGACTTCCATAGACCCTTCCAAGCTATATATAATTATATTATATATATATATATTATTATTATTATTTTAGGCAGTGTTATAATTTTAACTCCTCCTAACACAATGGCTGTTCATGTCTATTGCTACACAAATAGCCTTACTGCAAATGCTTTACTTTCAGCCAGCTTCATTATTTTCCAGAAGCAGACAGAGTAGATGCCACACACATAAGAACATTATAGATTTCTCTGTCTTTTCATCGAGTATATAAATATGTCAACATGAAGTATTGAGAGGAAACTATCTCTTTGATTTTTATCTTGGAGGAAAGCTAACAGCCAGCTCCTAGTCACAGGGACTGATCCCCTCTCTACCAGCACAGAGAGCATAGGCTTTAGGATTCAGGGTCCTGCTGAGCTGGAAAGCATGGGAGGGGTCAATTGTTCTCTCTCCTGTTACCAGGTCTGCATATACATAGAGCCAGTTCAGCCTTAAGAGACCATTTGTGGCTTTTCACCATTAAAACCCCTGCAAAAGGGTCTGCTGGAGAAAGTCAGTATCTCTCAAGTCACTTGGATTTTAAACATAAATTCCAGTGTGGGGGGAATGTTGGAAAGAGGGCACCGGCAATGGAGTCATCTCAGGAAAAGGATTTATTCTCGCCTTTCTTCAGCCAAGGAAAGTTTCTGCTCTGGAAAAAGCACCTCACCATGCACTAAGCTGTATGGAAAAGGTTAAAATAGAAATAAAGACATGGTTCTGGTGACCTGTCATCCTGCTTTTAACTCCTGCTGTTCCTGGGACAGAGAAGATTGGAATCTTGCCCCCTCCTGCTTGCAAAAGAAGCATATTTCTTTAGATTTCCAAACAATATTCTGCTTTAAAAAAATAGCTTTTGATTTTTTTTTTTATTTAAAAGGCACTGGTTTGGATTCTTTAACTGGAAGATTTTTTATCCCAGATTTTCATTTTTTAAACTAAGAGACAAAAGAGAAGGAGGGGGAGGGGAGGAGAGGGTGAAATGGAGAAAGGGGAGGAACCTAGAGAAGAACATCCATTGAGAACTGCGGGATACCAGGGACCAAGTTACCTCACTTAATCCTCATGGTCATGCTATCTGGAAAATACTCTCCATCTCACCTTTATGCCTAAACCATTCAGAATATGTCAGTGGCTGCTTTGGCAGGTATAAGCTCTCAAGGGGTAAGGGTCACAGCCATTGATTAGATCTCCTAAGAAGGGCACGCCAAACCAAAAGCAGATGTCAGAAGGCTGATCTGTTGATACAGGGCCCTTCGAGAAGAGAGAGGATGCCCTGGTGGAGATTGAGCTGGACGTCTCCTGAGATGGCTTTTGTAGTCAACTTGACTGGACATATAATGAATGACCTGGGAAAGTGTAGCTCTGCGTGTACCCATAAGGTGTTTCTAGAGAAGTTTGATTCAAGAAGAATAACCTGCCCCTTATAGCACTGTTCCCTTGGCTGGGTTCCTGGGCTGAGTAGAAAGGAATAAAGGAAAAGGTGAGGTGAATGACAATAGAGAGGTCTCTCTGCTGCCGGGCTGGACTCTGCCAGCTGCCTCACATGCCCTCAGATGGCTCCCTCATCATGATAAACTGAATCACTTTGTAAACCATGAGCCACAACCAATGTGCATCCCATGAGTTACTTCTGCCCTTTATTTCATCACAGCAATCAGAAGGACAACGGACACAACTTCTGGTTCCTAAAGCTCATGGAGTCACTGAACACATTTGTCCATGTCCACAAAGGGTGCAGAAGGACACAGCTTACTGCTTCAGTCCAGGCCTAGATAAGACTACCTAAGTCTATTGCCCAAAACTACCTTTTAGAAGATGAAGCAAAAACCCAAACAAAACAGATTTAAGAGATGTCTACGAAAATAAAACAACAACAAAAACTACTGACATTAAAAAAACATAATAACATCACTATAAGCTGGAAACAAGAATAAGCTCAACAATGAATCTTATTTACAGCCTTGATGAAACAAAGCAGAAATAAAGTCACAGACAGTAGCTTTCATAGGGGAGGGATGACTTCAGGGGGTGGGGGTAAAATTAAAAGTGTAACATGGAATTTAGCTCTGCCCTGGGAGGAAAAAGCAGCTCAATTAACTTTGGGGGAAATACCAATTTCAAGTGTGGAGTCCTCAGGAATCATGCATATTTTTTCCCCTGATGCATGCTGTAGGGCTAAGATGCCTTCATGTGCACATGCTCTGAGCCTAGCTATTTTTAAAGGGCCATCTGAAGACCTTGAGAGGGAATGGCACCTGCTGAGATCTCTACATGTTCTTCTTTGAGGTCTGGGGAGTAGAAAGCAGATAAAGGAGATCTCTAAAGGGTGGAGCTGAGATTCAAAGGATGATAGGAGATTGCCTAGGTCACCTGAAACTTGAAGAGGGGCTTTTGAGGCAAAGGAGTCTGTATCACCATCCCAGCTGTAGTAGAGAAAGATCTGCAGGGAACCAGGCTGAGCTGAGGCCAGCAGCTAGGCTGTGAGTGGTACCCAGCAAGTCTGGGCTTTCCCCTGAGATGGTAGGAGGGAGAGGCTCAGCTATGACCAATAAACCTTGCCTGTTGGCAGCTCTGAAGCTGGAGTTGGAAAGAGGCCAGATAGTGGAAGAGGCTCTCCCATCCCTATGAAGCCCAGACGCTAGAGGGTTTAAGAGGGAGAAATGCATCGTTCATTGTCTCTTTTCCTTCCAAGAGGCAGATGCATGAGAAGTAGCAAAACTAACAATTCACTAAAGAAAAGAAAAGGCAATGTGGTGCCATGGAGCCTGTCTTTTGCAATTTCAGTGTAACTCTAAGGGGTAGAGATGTCCCTGCTCAGCACAGATCTTGAGAAGCCATGATGGGCACCCAAGCTCCCATCACCACCCCCATCCCTCTTCCATCTCAGCATCTGAACCTTTCAAGATACAGGGTTGTGGTCATTGCTTGGCCTCTGCTGTGTTTATGAACGCTTTCATTCCAGCATTTTCCCAGCCTAATAAATTAGGCCTAATGAGTTGCTTTCCTGCTGCATTAAAAAGGACATGACTGCATGTTTTTCATAAACATGTTTAACCATAAATCTGCTTCATCTGATCAGTGAGCCAATTCTGCCTGCAGAAAAATATGAGATTCTTCCAACAGAGCTTAAAATAGCAAATGTCCCTGCAAGTGACAGTACTAAGAGCAATGACAGAAGCCACTCCTGTTTACCAATGATGTTAATTTGCTTCATGCTTTGCACTATATATGCCTTAGTACATGTCTTCACAGCAAACCTACATACAGGTGACACTGACTCTGCTTTGCTAGTGAGAGACCTGAGCCCCAGCAATGAAGCTCAGATTCAGGGCCATGCAGTTGATTATCTACAAACTTCCTGAGCGCCCAATACACATAGGAAAGTTAAGTTTCGTGCTCAGATTTATTGGATTGAAAAATGTCTAATGCATTAACGTGTGTACCTTTGAGTGTATATGTGAGGACATTTCCAAAGATCTGTCCTGCATATGGGCAGCACCATCCCATGAGCTATAGTCCCTGACTAAATAAAATGCAAATGTGGAAAAAGCAAATTGAGCACAGGCATTTCCTTCTGTCTGCTTCCTGAAGCACAGAAATGTGGGCAAGGAGCAGCCAGCTATGAGCTCCCAATACCATGCCTTCCCCATTATGATGGACTTTACCTCTTCCTTATTCCCTTAAGGCGACTCCCTTGCTGGGAAAATGGTTGTACCAATGAGATCAGAACTGATAGCAGGAACAGTTCATGCAAATCTGAAGAAAAGACCTCCAAGGCTCTGTTTGAAACTAGCCTCAGGTGAGCATGAGGAAAAGCATCCAAGTGGCCCCCACATCCTGGCTACAAAAGTCATCAGAAAACGGAGGGACATTATGCTCATGATAGATTTGCCAAGGCTGGCTACCAACAACTCAGGTTAAAGCTGTGGCTGGAATAAATAAAACTGTGCTGCTGGGAGCCTCTGATCACAGGTGCAAGGTACTGGGCACTCAACATGGCTGGCCAAGTAATGCCAGAGAAATCTAGGCGTCTGTGGACCATGTTGATGGTTGGTGGACAGTGAGTGAGTAGATAGAAGGTTGAGTAGGCAAAGGGATGGATGTGTGCACAGAGCTGAATACATTGTTGGACAGGTGGTCAGATGACTGCGTGGAGGGGATGCTAAGTGGATGGACAGAGGGAGGGAGAGATGAAGGGAGGGAAGTGGGAGGGAAATTTGGTTAGTGGAGAGATTAGTGGGTGGTTAGATGGACAAAGAGCAGACAAGTTCCCTAGAAGCCAAGTCACTGAGTCATTTTAAGCACAAGTTTTAAAGGCATAGATGACTCAAGAAAGAAAATGAGCAGTTTTTTTTTCTTTTCTTTTTCTTTTTTTTTTTTAATCAAGTAATTTGTTTTTTCAGCCCAAAGCTAATCTTAACCCAAATCAAAACAAAGTAATTTTAAGCTATTTTACTTAAGCTATGTTGTTTATTTCAGTCGTCTTATCAAGGTTAGTTACAATATTGTATATCCATATTACTATTTAGAGAAACAAACTGGGGTTTGTTAGCTCTGCCTTCCCAGAATATGCAAGGCCTAAGTTCAATCCAACCTCCCTCCCCGTCCAAAAACCAGAGGAGAGAACAACAAATCAGTTCATCTGTTTGTAGGACCCAGAATTTTCTGATCCCCTTCCAAGATTGTCAGCACCTGGACTAAGGGAGCCAATAAACCAACACACAAGTTCTCCCTACAATAGCTTCCTAAAGAACATCAGTCTGTATAGAGAATGGGTCACTGGGCTTTCCTTTAACAGACTGAGGAAATATCCAGCCACAACATTCTTCTCAGAGTGATTCAAATACTAACTGTATGATATGAATATTTGATCCATGTAATTAATACCATTTTATAAGATTTTCAATGGCCATATACTATTGCACTCAATAAAGGCAATAATAGATTCAACCTTTCTCCTGCTGCTGGATAGCTGGGCATTTCTATGTTTTTATCATCATGATTATCACTTGATTAAAAATACCTTGTAGATGAAGCTTTGTGTTCTTCCCTGGAAACTTTTGAAAAATAAAGTCCCAAAAACTGAAGAGATGGCTCAGCAGTTAAGAACACCCACAGCCCTTACAGAAGACTTGAGTTTGGTCCACAGCACGAATGTGGGGTTGCTCACAACTGCCTGTAACTCTAGCTCTAGGGGATCTGATACCTTCTTCTGTCTCCCCAGGTACCTATACTCACTTGTGCATACACACACATAAATTACATATGTATATATATATATAATTAAAGATAAATCTTTTTTAATTCATCGGATACATTTTTAAAATAAAGTCTAAGAAATTATATAGCTGCCTCACTAGGTTCCCATTTGAAAAATTTCCCACCATTATTATATGACCTGCTCAAATTCCTATACCTGGCTGCAGATGAGACATTGAAAACACCTCACTAGTTTGCCCGGGCATCTTTATTCACTAGCATTCACATGTATCACCGACATTTCATTACACTTCTCTGCATTTTTGAACAGCCGAGTATGTTGACAATTGAATGAGCTACAGTTTTTAGTGCAGTCAGTTGTGGGTGCTACTATTTATCTCTTATTTACTGCAAATTTCTCAACTCCATTGTTGACTTATTCATCCATGCCTTCCTGTATGTTTTTCATTTCACCCTGATGACTCTTCACTTACAGAACTGACTTTCGTTATTAGAGAGTCCATAACAGATGCTTTCACAACTTTACCTACCCCTGTTTCCTATGCTTATTCTTTGCCCAATGCTGTCATCATGATTGGCTTTCTAGATGCATAAGATATACACAGCTCTGGGTTTGGTTTTGAATTTTCCAATTTATTCTTCTTTGGTGATGTTACTCTAACCACATCTTGTGTTTCATGGCCATCATGTGGACAGATATTCTGTACGCTACTGGTTCTGTGGATGCTCTTAAAATCTTGCCTATAGAGTTGAAGTGGAAAGGAAAGGAGGCTGGTTTTGATTGACAACTTGATTGGATTAAGAGACACCTAGGACACTAATGAGACACAGTTGTGAATGTGTCAAGAGAGTGTTTCCAGAGAGGATTCCAGTGGAGGGGAAAGAATGCCCTGAATGGAGGTGGCACTATTCCATGGACTGGGTCCTGGACTGAAGAAAAAGGGTGTGTGTGTGGAATGAGGAAGCCCGCTGAGCAACAGCATTGCCAGATCTCTGCTTCCTTCTCTGCCTAGAGGTGAGCAGGCAGCCTTATGCCCCAACGCCAGGCCTTTCTGGCCATGATGTACTGTTCCCACAAACCAGAAGGTAACATAATCCTTTCCTCCTTGAAGTTGCTTTTTGTCACGTATTTGTTCACAGTGAGGAGAAAAGTTACTGATGCATAACAGAATACAGAATAGCAGGAGCCTGGGGACAAGGCAATGGGCATGCTTCAGGCCATTCCAGACAGCACAGGATGACAAACACAAAGGAACATGGTATCAGCAAGCTATCACCTATCCCAGAGGCAAGGTACCCTGGCCACAAACATGTCTGCACAAATGTCAGCATAACAGCCGTGAAATGACAAAAGCAGAAAAAAAAAAGACATGGAAACTAGAGGCCATTGTTGGGGTTAGAGACTTCACAGCCATTTGATGGGCTTGTGCCTTTTAGTACAGCCTCTAAAGTGATGTCGGTGTACCCCTAAACACTAATCCTGTGGCTTTGGTGATGGCACTACACTGAACTCTGTTTCATGTCTGCCAGTCTGTAGTCTGCAGAATGGCTGTGAATGGGCCCTAAAACAAAAAAAAAAAAAAAAAAAAAAAAAATCACAAACTTAGTTAATACATTATGAGAGGTTTTAAAAACTTGATCGTGCGGTTCTCAGGCATAAACTTCATAGATAATATCATGTCACAATGTCAAGTGGCTGGATGTGCCTAAAGGCCTTATCTTACACCAAAGAAATGCCTTCAAAATAAGCATCCAGGTTTGCTCAGAACAGAATAGTTTTTAAGAAGAGGGAGACTGGATGCAGGTTTGGTATGTGATGTGGTTAGAATGTCTCCTACTAAACAAAATTCATTTCAGAATTGTTATGGTAACCGTGATGTTGTGTGTAGTGCCATAAAGAGTTAGGCCATGTGGGCTCTACACTTACACACACCCCTCTGAAGGAACTAGTAACCTATTGTAATGTAGTTCTGGAGGGAAAGAGTTTCAAAGCCTGCTGCACAGTCCTGAAACTTTTGGGGGTTTTATAGCATAGGCTGGCTTCAAACTCAGGATCCTTGTTCTTTAACCTTCTGAGTGACGAGTTTATAGGTGTGTACCACCATGCTCAGCTTGAGGTTAATCTGAACGTGGGATTTTTTTTTTCATTATAAATGCCCAGTCTTAGCTTGGCTTGTCAGTTTTTCTTTTTTCTCTTTTTTTAATTTATTTTTTCCCATATGCATAACTGTTCTCTCTCCTGCCCCTAGAGGCTCTCCCTCACCACCACCCCTCACTTCACTCCCTAGAGAGGGCAAGGAATCCCAAGGTGAGTCAATTTGGTCAGATATATCCAGTTGAGGTAGGACCTAGTCCCTCCCCGCAGTATCAAAGCTTAGGAAGGTGTTTCCCTGATAGGCATGGGCTCTGAGAAACCTGTTCATGGACCCAGAATAGACTCTGGTCCATGTGCAAGAGGCTCCAGAAACTACCCAAATGTGTTAATTTTTAAAATCCTTCCTAGGATATACTTACTGGAAATGGGCAGACATTACTTGAAAAGAGAACTAGGGGCTGGAGAGATGGCTCAGCGGTTAAGAGCACCGTCTGCTCTTCCAGAGGACCCGGGTTCTATTCCCAGCACCCACATGGCAGCTAACAACTGTCTGTAGTTCCAGTTCCAGGCAAACACCAAGGCAAATAACTAAATAATGAAAAGAGAACTAGACACGAGCAACTGAGCAAAAGATAAAGTTCCAGAAATATCTGGTGGCTGAATGATTAAATGTACCTCGACTTTCTCTTTCCTGAAAGAAAATTGTCATCGCATACTGCAGGAACAGCACTCACAGTGCTTCTCTGCAGAGAATATTTTCCAAAACCAGAATCCTCGCGCTCCTAAAAACACAGTCTCTGAGTTTTGCAATGTAAGAACTGTGTGAACTGGCAAAGTGAACATGTTACCAGGAAGAAAGTGATGTTTATGATCCTGCCCACACCTGCACTAGTGAATGTATTGGAGCAGTCAAGGTCAAATGTCTAGGAACATCTAACAAATGGTGAGAGTCCAAGCAATAGTAGGTAAAGTAAGAACAGTCTTATGCGGTGCCTGTGTTGTAAGCAAGGCTCCTGCCTGTGAACGTCTCAGAGGCTATTCTGCTGGCTAGCCAATGCATTCTTCAGATGGTCTTTGCCACACCAGCATCTCTCATCAACAGTAAGTAAATATACACTGAAGAATACTCTACCAACCAGAACTTGAATTTTTCTTAAAGCATCAGATGATATGTAATTTCCAGGCTAAAGACAGAGCTCGGCAGCTAAAGTACTTGCCATGGAAGCATGAGGACCTGAGGGCCATATCCAAGGACCTAAGTTGAAAAATAAAAATAAAGCCAGGCACAGTGGTGAGCATGGGAGGTAGAAAGAGCAGAATCCCTAGGCTTGCTAGCAGCCAGCATAGCAAATCAGCAGTGTCTCAAAAAATACAGTGGAAAGCAACCAAGGAAGACATCTGACATTAACCTCTGATCTTTACATGTTTGCCACATTCACCTGCACCCATATGCACACACACACAAACACACACATACAGAGCAACATTGTGGTATTTTCTTTTACTGATGTTAAGTGGGCTTAATTAAATAATGGATCTGTGGCTCAGAATCAGTCCCATGTGGAAAAGTAGAGAAACTGGCCCACAATGACTCAAACAATAGTCCTTATGTGAAAAGCCACATCCAGAGACTAGTGAGTGAAATATGAAATGGAAAGATAAAATATTTCCCACTAAGCCCACCATCAGAGAGAGAAGCTTTATGTTGGCCATTTGGGTTTTATTTATTTTGTTTGTGTATCATTTGTAAATTTATTTTAGAGTTAAGATTGCATAAGAACTTATATAAGCTGAAGGATTTGTACCTAATCTTATGTTTACACACATTTAAATACTATAATAATAAAGGTAGCTTGAGTCAACAGTGGGCATCCTTGGGAATGCTTTCCCTTATAAAGAGGCTGTATGCTGCACGGGGAAGAGCAACACTGGTCCTGAGCCTGATAAACCACAGCCTAACCACCAAGGCAAAGACAGCAGCTGGCTGGCACACTCATGCTCCAAACCTTTAACTGGTGCTGGGCATGGCTGGGCACGGGAAGAACCTGCCTTGGTGGGTGATTTTTAATCTGAAAAGGTCTGCTTGTTTGTAAGTACTCTTTGTAAATATTGTCCCGGGTTGGGCAGGAAGAGGCAGGTTTTCAAAACACCCATAATCATCTTCTTCTGTGTGTTCCTTCTGCCTTGGATCTGCCTTCCAGAATGCAAACAGCCTCTAGCAGGCTTGCCAGGCAGTGAGTGAGACCAGCCTTCTCCAGGAATGATGGGATCTCTGATTTTTATCAGGGTTCAAAGCTTGTTCTTAGTGCTGTTTCAGGATAAATCTGTCTCTCTTGCTTTACTATTGTGTGGGAGCTAATGGGAGAACAGGTGGAGACACAGGAATTGAAGCCTTTGTGCAGGCAAACTCAAAAGTGGAAAGAAGCATGCAAGACCAGGGCTGCCACGGTGGCTGTGGCCACAGCCAAAGAACTTTTCCCTGGCCTTGGCTCCTCTGAAGATATGTCCCTGTTTCCTCCTAAGTCAGAGAAGCATTAAAATTCTTCCAACAACAATGGAAACAACAGCCAACCTGCCCCTTTTGCTTGTCCCTGGGTTTGGGTACCAAGGTGAGAATTCTGTGCCAGTTTATTATTGATTGAAGAGAAGATCTTGGCTTCATCATTAAAGGGAAGCATCTACTCTGACATCAGAATATTTTCCCAGGTTTTTAATGCTCACCTGAAGTGTGTGGGGGGGGAGCATGCATGAATCTACTGGAAAAGATATGTGTGCTTCAAGCAAGCCTGATCCTGCCTGGAAATTGGCTTTGGGATAGTTAGAAAAAAAATTGGTGAAGGAACCCAGAGATAATGTAGCACACATTGTTCCTTCTTAGTTTGGGGGCAGGCTCAGAAGAACCACCCATCCCAGATCACACAAGCACTTGGTATTGAAGCTTAAAATTAGACTCCTGACCCCTGTTCCAGGACTCTTCCCTGAGAACCACAATTATATCTTCTATACAAGAAGGTGCAGTTTAACACATTCCCTGGCTAAGTGGTACATCGTTTACAATGATGGTCCTGAGAAGGCACTGCCTTCATCAGCAAAATGTAAGACAAGGATATCAGAAAAAAATTTTAGAGCCAAAAAGAGATCTTGGGAGATGGTGAGATAGCTTAGTAGATAAAGGTAAGTTGGTGTACAATCCTGACAACCTGAGTTCAATCCCTGGAACACATGTAATTGACTCCACAAAATTGTTCTCTGACCATCATAAATGTATCCTACCCTAACACACACCTAACAGAATGCACACACACACGTGTGTGTGTGTGTGTGTGTGTGTGTGTGTGTGTGTGTGTGTGTGAAAGAGAGAGAGAAAACTATTGAGATTCAACTAATTCCAGATATCGAGACTCAGACACGTAATTTATCCACAATAGAAATAATAAGGCAGAGGCAGAGAAAAGACCTGTCAATCTGGAGCCCAAGAGAGTCCCAAGACTGTAAACCACATCTCCTGCACCTCACAGAGTAGCTATGGCCAAGTTCATAGACTGACTAGAGACCAGAATGACATGAACACAAGTGCTTCCCGGTGTTCTAGTAGCCACCGCCCTCATCACCACGCCCAACATTGTGGTGGCTTGAATAGGAATGGCCTCCATAGTCTCACATGTTGCCTCTCCACATCAGTATAACAGTAACTAACACAGAAATTGGTACCAGGAGTGGGGTGCTGCTGTGTTAGGTCTGACCATGTTTTTGTTTGGAGGAATATGGAAGACTTTGGGACTTTGGATGAGAAAAGTGGTTGAACATTTTAAGTGCAGTCTAATGGTCCATTCCCATAGGAAGATGGAAGGCAGTGCTGAGAGTGATATAATTATGAGGGCCCAACTCAAGAGTTTTCAGAGGGGAGGAATATTAGCAGGTGACCTAGAGCTATTTCAGCAAAGAATGTGGCTGCTTTTTTCTTTTCTCCTAAAAAAAAAAAAAAATGCCTGAGGATAAATTAGAGTTTTTGATGAATGGCATTAGCAGAGACTATTTCAAGACAGCCTAGTATTGACTCTGTTGCATAAGAACATAAGTAACTGTTCTTATGCAAATCTATAATGAAATGGAACAAGCCAGACAAAGAGAAATACAAATGTACAGTTAAAGATGAAAAGGGTCACCAAGAAGTATAGTGGATCCAATTTCAGTGCTCAAGGAAATAAAAAGTTTGAAGAAAAGCCTGATGCCAAGGAAGGGGTGACCTTAAGACAAAGTCACACCCAACTAAGCTTCCAACTTTTGGAAAGGAATTGAAGAAAGCTTAAGCAGTGAAGAAAACCATCAGCAACAGGAAACTGATAACAAATGTAATTGAAAAAAGGAGGCAAGTTACAGCTCAATTAAACAGCAGAACCTGGCACCTCTGGTCATGTGGTTTGGGCTTTAGAAAGTCCCTCCATGACTAAGAAAAGCTGCTGAGGCCAGGCATGTGTCATGAGTGTCTCTGTATGGAGGCCCAGAAAGGCCATTGCTTGAAGCTGTGAACATGAATCCTGGATTACACTGGAGACCCCAAGATGTTGTACATGCCAGAATTGTGTGATACCTGCCAAGGAGAGCTTCTAACAGGTGTGGAACAAGCCCAAGAAAAGGAAATGTGTTGCAATCAACAAAGCTCGAAGGAGTTGGAGATCTGAAGAGAATTTTAACATTAGACATGGACATGCATAGTTTGGAGCTTGCCCTGTTGATTTTTGGACTTGCTTTGTCCAGTATCTCCTCACTATGCTCCCTTTGGGGATGGTAATGTATATCCTGTTCCATTGTGTGTTGGAAGTATGTGATCTGCTTTTTGGTATTATTTTACAGGGGGTTACAGTTAAAAGATGGCCATGAAAGTCAAAAGAGACTTTGAACTTTTTTGAGTTCAAAGCAGTTTGAGACTGAGATAGACTATGTAGATTTTTGATGCTGCACTGAATGTATTTTTGCATTATGATATAGCTATAAGTCTATGGAGTCTAGGGAGTGGAATATGGTGGTTTAAATAAGAATGGCTCCCATAGGCTTATAGATTCAAAGACTTGATCACCACAGAGGGGCACTACTTGAAAGAATTAGGAGGTATGGCCTTATTGAAGGAAGTATGTCAATGGGTGTAGGCTTTCAGATTTCAAAAGCCTATGCAAAGCCTAGTCTCTCTCTCTCTCTCTCTCTCTCTCTCTCTCTCTCTCTCTCTCTCTCTCTCTCTCCCCTTGCTGCCTGTGGATCAGGATGTAAAGCTATCAGCTATTATCCCAGGGTAATGCCTGTCTGCTTTCTTCCATGATAATAATGGAGTAGCCCTCTGAAACTAGTTGTAAGCAGGCCTCATATTAAATAAATATAAGTCTTTGTGTGATTATTTGGGGCTAAGCAGCTGCATGGCTGTGAGTGAGTCTGAACCTCAGGGCTAGTCTGGAAAGTTCAGCCAGAAGCCTCACATTACAGCTTTCTCTCCCAAGTTGCCTTGGTCATGATGTTTCTTCACAGCAATATAATAGTAACTAAGACAATCACCATCACCATCACCATAACCATAGCCACACCAGCATCATTACCACCACCACTATTACCCCTATACAATCTTCATCATTACTACCATCACCAACATTATCATCACCACCAAATCATTATCACCATCACCACCACCACCACCACTCTTATTACCCTGTCTCTCAATGCAGGACACTGCATTGTGGGTAATTATCTTTTTTTATGACCCCTTTGCTTTGATATTTAAGTAAGTCTGAGAATTAAACCTTCTTGGTTTGGCATTTCTTAGCCCAATGCCTACCTACAACTCTAGGTCCAAACTGAAAAAGAAAATGCATTCCACATATCTGCCTCCTGGTTGGTCCTTTGATGGCAGCCTCAAGGTACCCACAGCCATGTCAAGTATGCATACTCTTTCTAGCACTATCCTTCTAGTCTCCATGCAAAGAGGTCAAAAGGTCTAGGTACCTGTGGCCCCAAGAGGTGCTCTATACAAGCTTGTGGGGATCATTAGGTAACAAAATCTGCTTTATATTGCCATCATGGAAACTGGTCACCTCTTTACTCAGCCGAGAGAGAACCATTTCTGGCCACTTACTGAAAACACAGACTGACCAAGGAGAAAGGAACAGTTATACGCAAACTGGGGACTCAGTATCTTACTTTGAGTTCTGGAAGGAATAAGCAGAGAACAGCAGTGCTGAGAAGCCATTCTGCAGGAGATCTGTACCCCATGCACATTCTAGGTGGTTCATTCCTGCAACCATGCCCTTGCAGACGTGCAAGCACAGATCATCTTCTTCCCTGGAATGTGTCTGCCCTATGGAAAGCAGACAGGAGCCCTTCCACTGCTCCCTTCATGCCAACCAGGTCAAGCCAAGAACAGAGCAACCATGTTGGAATGAACACCCCACTCAATTGGTTGCCTTTTGTTCAACTCTAGCAAGGGCTTGCTCCAGCAGCAGCATGTTCTAGGCACTGTCTCCCTAACTATCAGTGACCAAAGAGGGTGTGACTATGACTGGTCCCTATTTAAAAGGGAAGTCACCTCTTATTGACACTGGCTCAGGCCTTTTGTACAGTTTACAAACCCTAGCAATATATCACTGACTGAACACTTAGGTCTCTCCAAAACATATGCTGAGATCCTAACCTTCAAGCCGAGGCATTACCTCCTATAATGAGGTAACTAGGCAATGCTCATGAAGTCCTCATAAGAGGGATTAACACCCTTACACAAAGACCCTGGGAGATACATTCTCTCTTTCTTCTGCCGTATAAAAAAGTATAACCAGAGGATGGTTGCCTACAACCCAGAGATGACCTTCATCAGAGCCTCCATGCTGTCATCCTGACCTCAGACTTCCAGTCTCTAGAAGTATAAAAGGCCAATTTCATCTATAAGCCACCTAGTACTTTATTATAGCAGGCCAAAATGATGAAGACAAAGCCTATGAGAGAAGATGCCAATTAATTTATCTCATTTCTCTACTAAAACAAGACTTGTTACCATCACTGTACACACAAGAACTAGGAAAATCAGGCTGTAAGTTATAGTATCAGCTTCCACACAAACCAGTGCCAGAACTAGAACATGGAACATCTGACTTGAAGTCCGAAGCCATCTTGATCACATCCTAGGACAGACATGTGGGCATGTGAGGAAGCTCCCAGAACATGTGCCAAGCCAGAAAGATTTATTTCAGTCATTTAAAGATTCAGAGAAAAGCAGTGAGAACTGACCCAGAATCCCTGGAAAGTGATGTCACCCTCCTAGCTAGCCCACACCCCATGGTCATTATTTTAAAATGATGAAACCAACCATGAAATGGTGCTGGTGCTGGAGCTGTGCCCCTGTCAACATCCTGTGTGTGGGCAGGCCCTGGGGACCATACTGCTGATGCAGTTGGTCAGGGCAGAAACTGCCTTCTGGTGAGGCTGGTGTGTCTGTCTGGAGTCAGAGTCAGGGCACTGAGAATAGTGAAGGGACCACTGGGTTTTCTCTGTTCTCTAGCTTTGCCCGGCAGCCACCAACAAGTTAAACTAGTTTTCAGGGTCTGCAGCAAAGGTGCTGGACATGTAAGCTCCCGCATCCCATTCTACATGCTGCCACACTTGTCCCACATAGCCCTAGGAGATAAGCTGACAGCTAGATGTCATAGGAAATGAGCTCAAGACTACGTTGGCACAATTAGGGCTTGGGCAGATAACAATGCAATGTGACATGTCACTATACCCAATGCCATATGAGAGTGACAGTGTGGGGGGGGGGTGGCCTCACAATGCCTCTCTTCCTCTTTCCTTCCTGCCTTTCTCCATAGCCATCTATTTTCTAAAACTCTGTAACTTCTTCCAACAAGAGGCAGAATCTAAATCTCTCTTTTTTTTTTTAAATAGGAACTGACCTTGTTTCAGCCAAAAGGGAAGGTAAGAAGGAAGGAAAATGTATTAGTTGCCTTGATAAAATACCATGATAGAAAATAACTTATGAAATAAAAAGTATTTTGGTTTACAGTTCCAGAGGGTTAAAGTCCATCATGGTGGGCAGGCTGAGAGTGTACATCTTCAAATGCAAGAACAAAGCAGAGAATGAACTTGAAGTATAGCTTTAAACCCTCAAGGCCTCCTCCCATGCCAGACTTCCTTTAGCAAGGCTGCATCTCCTAAATCTCCCCCAAATAGAGCCAACTGAAGCCAACGGCTTCAAATGTCCTGTAGGAGATAGTTGACATTTAAACTAACAGAAAGGAAAAGAGAAATCTAGCATTAAGCTGAGAGGTACCTCAAGGCAACAATACACACTGTTTCTGCTTTACAGAAATGTGTCGCTCTCCATGGGGACAAATCCAGACTCATATGTTGCTAAGGCAGACATATGGTCCCATCACCCTCTTCCCCTCAGTAAGACAGGTGGCTCGAAGGCCAGACATGTAGATGAGGCTGTTTTAGACCGACCAGCTCTAAGCTGTTGGTAAATGTAGACCTAAGAGCTCATTAGGAACTGAAAACCCTGTCTCCATCAGTAAAACCAGCTGGTCTATCCACAGACTGAAGACATGATGGCTGTTTAAACCATTGGCCCAGGGTATGCTTTATTACACAATAATAGTATACATTGAGAACGAGTGGTGGGAATGCATCATAGAGGAGAGGATGATGCCTACAGGAAGAAAGAACAATGGGTTGTCAAATGGCTGGTTAAAAAAATCGAACCTGCCTGGAGTTCCAAGCTGGAGTTCCTGCTGGATGCCAAGCTGATTCACCTTGGGACTTCTTGCCCTTTTGGGGGAGGGGCTGGGGAGGAGGGAGGCTGAAGGCTGACCGGGAGGGGTTGGGACGGGGAGTAAGGGGATACACGGGGGAAAAAGACTTTATTTTATAAATAAATCAAAATAAATAAATAAATAACTCAGCACATATAGCAGGGGAAAAATGGCAAGAAAACAGCATTATGTCCAAAAGCCCATGAAGAGCCCTGGTGTGTACCTAGAATCTAAACCGGAAGAGGGACATACCTGGACCAGATACTGGAGATGCTTCCCCATTGGTCCCCAGACCGATGACTTACTAGCTTCCATTGATCACAGATCATTGACAAGGTATCAAAAGGAGTAAAGTCAATGCATTTGCCCCTGTGCTGAGGACTGGAATATTTCAAATATGTCCAGAGGCAGTAAGGATGTCAATTACCATGCAAGCTTCCTCTCTTGCTCTGAATAAAACTTTTTAAAACTGTGGTTAGCATAGACCCCTCAAGAACATTCTCCATGACAGAATGAGAAAGGAGTCTCAGCATAAGATGAGAAGACATGGAAGCAGTCCCAAAATAAGATAAGATGAAAGCCCATTTCCCAGGATGTGGGGTTGAAGGCAGCATTGATGAAACAATGTCTTCCTATACCACATACCAGGTCCCCAAAACCAGAAAGAACAAAGATGCTCAGAGAGCCCAAAGAAGAGTGGGTGATTTCAACTGTCTCTTCCACCATTTGTGAATTAAATCCAACATAAACTCCAGTTCACCAATGATGTTTAGAACTCCTGAAGTCTAGGACAATGGTGAGAGGACTGTGTGTGGCTGCTGATGAAGGCTGATGAGACACCTCGAGAAGGGCGATCCAGCCAACACTGCAGGAGGACTTCAGGGCTGCAGCACTAGGTAGCCAGCGCCCAGCATGCCACAATCTAATCCTCATTTGGCTAACCCTCAGAGCAGAATCACTGCAGGTTGGCCCCAGTCTTCACTCCCAGACATATCCAGGCTTGGTCTGCTAAGAGGCAATCGCTAAAGTTGGCCCAGATGGTCAGATCAAGTGTCTGCCTGAATTCCTACTGAGCTAGCTTTATCGCATTCCTGTTATCTCTATGCTGGTAACCGGATCAAATATACTCTTCCTGGCAGCACAAATCAATGGATAAAGAAAAGATTGTTTGATAGAATTGTGCTGGGCTAACAGGTTAGTAAATAAGGGATAATGGAGTTAGCATATCTTCTTGCACCATGAACGAAAGGAATTCCAGACAGGTCAAAGAGCTTAAAAATCAACTCACAGATCACCAGGTAGCTCTAGAATTTTCCTTGGTGAAAGAGATCAAGATGCAACTAACTGATAGGCTGGGCTGCATAAAATATTTCACATGCCATATTTTTAAAGTGAGAAATGTAAGAGAGAACTTTACAAATTTGTAGGCATTGTAGACATAAGAAAAATGTAAATACCCCATAAGTCAACATATAAGAACTGATGACCTGAAAATGTTCAACCTTTCCAGTAGTAAACAGATGTAATTATGTGTTTGCAAACAATAAATAAATATCACTACTAAAATAAATTTTTAACTTTTCTAAGGTTGACTGTTGGTGAACCTGGAACTGTTATAAGCAGGGATGGTGTAGATTTAAATAAATATTTGAAGATGTCTTAAAAGAAGAATCAGAAATAGCCAAACACTTTGACCCATTCCATTTCTAGGAAGCTTTTCTATGTGAATATGTCAAAATTTAGGGAAATATAACATGGTTCCCCTAAATTTTTTAATAATGAAAGCTTTAGCAAGGAATTTGATGCCCTTAAAAAAGCAATTAGATTGATGATTTTTAAAATTTGAGACAAAAACTTAAAACCATGTACGTACAAGTTCAAGTTATATCAATGCATTATAAAATTTTCTAATAACCCAGAAAATTATTCATCAAAACTTCTACTATGGCTCTTGGGTGGAACGGTCAGATTTTTCCCTGTAATTTTCAATTGATAAATTGTGTTGGTTGGTTTGTCAACTTAACACAAACCTAAACATATTTGGGAAAAGGAGCCTTGACTGAGAAAATGTCTCCACCAGATTTCCTATTAACAAGACTATAGGGTATTTCCTTGATTAAAGATCAACGTGGGAGAATCCTGCCAACAGGGAATGGTGTCATCCCTTGGGAGGTGGTCCTGTGTTGCGTAAGAAAATAGGCTGAGAAAGCCATGAGGAGCAAGCCAGTAAGCAGCATTCATGCGTGGCCTCTGCTTGAGTTTCTGCCTCCAGGTTCCTGCCTCAGGTTTCTGCTGGGACTTCCCTCATCAAGAGACTATGACCAGGAGCTAGCTGTAACCTGAAATTAATCCTCTCTTTCCCAAGTTGCTTCTAATCATGGTGTTTTATCATGACAATAGAAACCTAAATAGGACATAAATATAGTTATTCAGTGGTGTTATTTATAAAGCAGGAGCCTGTTAAACATGTATACTATGCAAATTCATATTCTTTTTAAAAAAATTAATCACATATCCATCCTAGTCATCTAGCTCCAGTTGTTGCTTCTTCCTCCAAAAACTTTTAAATCAGATTGATACAGTACAGTACCCAGAAGACAGTCCTGAATGTTATTGTGTTATTAGATAAACAGTTAAGTAGATGAATGAATGGCTTTGAGGGAATGGGGCTGTAGATGCCTAAATAACTGGGTATTTTCTTTCAATCCACTGACTTTAAAACCTGGAAACATTGTGACATTGTCACTTGTTAGTAAGATTCTATTGCACAAATTCTATTTTGTCCTATAAATAAAAACCTGGAGCCAGATATTGGGGAAAAGCTGAAATATCAGAGAGGCAGAGGAACAAGCCACAGCCACTTCTCACCTAAACGATTCGTCAGGCCAAAAAGGGTAGATCCTGTTTCCATGGATCCTCAGATTGAATGCCTCTCTGTCCTCAGTGGAAAAAGGAACACAGACAGGAGGAAGGAAGAACTGCCTCCTCTTTCTCTGCCCAGCTATCTTATGTCTTCCTTCAACTTTCCTAGAGCTAGGATTAACAATATGTGCCACCACCACCTGGCTCTGTTTGACCTTGAACTCAAAGAGATCCAGGGGGATCTCTGCCTCCAGAGTGCTGGGATTAAAAGCATGGGTCACCACTCCCTAATCTCAGTTTTGTTCTGTCCTCTGATTTGCAGACAAGTTTTATGAAACATACATCACCACAATGTTCTCTTGCAGTCATGAGAAATCTCCAACCCCTAGGTTCTCTTCTACTTGTGGCTCCTTTAATACACCGGGTTATCAGATCTCTCTTTGCCCTGCATGCCTATCTCTGATCAGCAGACAAATTCTAACTAGATTGTTACCATTCAAATAAGCATCAGCTTCCTCAAGAATGAAGGAATCCTTCCCCTTTTCCTAACCTCCTTGTCTTTTTGTTGTTGTTTATTAAAATCCAATGATTTATTATCTTTTTTCATTTTTTATTATTAATAAAGTCTCATTTTTTTATCCATGTATCTCCTTGTTCAAATGCTCTTCGCCTCCTGCCTCTACAAGTCACTCTTCTCCCCATCTTATCTCCTCCCCCACAAGGACAGGAGGTCCCAAGGTCCCAAGATGGCTTAGTTCAGCATCCATTCCAGGCAAGTCCACTTTCCTCATCCCCACATCAAGACTGGCTCAAGTGTTCCTTTGGAGGGAATGGGCTCCAAAGTGCCCGTTCAGATCCCAAGCTGTTCAGTGTTTGTAGTTTGCAGCTTGGACATGCTTTGCTTTTTGTTTAAAATCCACTAATATGTGAATACATCCCCTGCTTATCTTTCTGGGATTGTGAAACCTCGCTCATGAGGATATTTTCCATATCCATCCATTTGCCTGCAAATTATAGAATATCATTTTTTCTTACTGCTGAGTAGTACTCCATTGTGTAGATGTACCACAGCTTGTTAATCCATTCCTCAGTTGAGGGGCAACTAGGTTGTTTCCAGGTTCTTTTTTTTTTTTTTTTTTTTTTTTTTTTTTTTTTTTTTTTTTTTTTTTTTTTTTTTTTTT
>PVIH01001705.1:36962-129431 GCA_004025045.1 Sigmodon hispidus | reverse complement strand
CTGCAGGGTTGTAGGAAGTGCCAATCTGGGTTTGCATCTTCCTCTCTGGTGGGCAATTTGTTACTAAATGCCTTTAGAAGAAAGGGCCTATGCAAACTCAGTATCTCATGGTTTATTGAGCTCCCTGACACTGACTCAGAGCTTTCAAATCATCTAGCTTTCTCTGCAAATAGGTCAGAGCGATAGATGATTGGGTGCCTTATCACACACCTAAAATGGGACACAAAGCACACACCTAGAGTCCTGTGATAAGAGCTTTTCATCCAGAATCCCATTTCCTGGCAGTCTCCACTGAGTGTCTGTCTCTTGAGTTTCAGGTTCTCAGACAGAGCTCTCTGGGATTAAAAAAAAAAAAAAAAGGAGGGCCTAGGGCTCACACTAGTGGCCCTGGATCTCACCACAGCTCCCTACTCATGATTCACTCTACTGTTCTGTGAACAGCAAAAAACATAACCCAAATCTCTGCTTACTTGCTTAGTTTTGTGAACAATAATAAATTGCAAAATAGATCAAAAGCAATTTTATAACATTCTTAATGAGAGCTACTAAAATTCCACAGCATTTTAAAGAAAGTTTTTTTTTTGGTTTTTGCTTTTGTTTTTGAGCAATGGATGTGCTGCTGAATTTTCAGGGTTCCTTGCTTGATCAACCAGTGACCTAGCATACGCATGTCTAGCCCAGATCCTCCCTAGTACACTTCCATGTTGGAGCTTCCAGGATTTCTCCTCCTCCTCCGTCACCCTGTGTTCAGTCCACCAACAAACAATGTTCAGTGTATCTCCTGAACTCCACTCAGATCCATCCATACTCCCTTTCTCCCCATCTCAGACTCCATTACCCTGTCCTGGCCTCCTGTGCCTCTTTTCTAACAATGGCCTATCAACATCCACCCCCACTCACATGAATCTTCTGAGAGCTACCAGAGGGATCCTTTTAAGATAAAAAATAAAAATAAACCTTCCTCTGTTCTCACTTCTGCTTCTCCCAGTCACCTGCAGCCAGATTCCCTGACTGCTGTACCTCCTGAGACCCTGCACCCTTGATTCAGGTCACTGACCACTGTTAGAACTGTCTGCTGTGGGCTGCATCTCCCTGCTCTCTCCCTCTGGACCACACTGTCCCTCTAGCCACACACAGCTGGAAGACAGAAGAAATGGAAGAAGAGGTAGGGGGGTTAAGATGTGCCCTAAGTGAAAGGTAGACACTAATTTTACAGACTTGTTATGAGAAGATACACACTATCTCAGTATTTTTAGACTGACTACTATCTATAAACGATTGTTGAAGTTGCAATATTTTGTATACATTAGACTATAAGAAAGTATATTATGAAAATTAATGAGCTTTCTATATATACATGTGTATGCATGTATTTGTATATGTGTGTGTATATCCATGTGTGCGCACAGAAGCCATAAATTAATGTGGGGTGTTGGTCAATTACTCTGCACCTTATAAATGTTGAGAAACGTTCTCTCACTTGAACCCACAGCTTTCCAGTTCAGATAGTCTAGCTATCTGGCTTGCTCTGGGATCCCCTATTTCTGCTTTCTAAATAATGGCTGGGATTACGAGTGGATTGCCACATTCACCCAGCATTTACATGGATGCTGGAACTTTGAGCTCTGGTCCTCTTTCTTATAACTCAGACACCTTACCTGCTGAACCATCTCCCCAATCCTATAAAAATTAATTTTGCCCACTATTTTTTACTTTAACAGGATGGCTAGAACATTCTGTCTGTGGCTCCCACGGTACTTCCATGGGGCAGCACTGCTCTGGGTTGTCATATCCCAGTAGCTTCTATGATATAACGAGTCAACTCCATTCATTGTCCCACAAAATTAATCAACTTAAGTCAAGTAAACAAAGGATACGTTTTGGTTGAAAAGACATTCTATGGCAAAGGTAACATCAGAAAAACTATAAACAGCATCAGCAGCTCCAAGAAGAATATGCTGCCCCTGTCCTGATGCAAGACACAGAATCCAGGACTCTTCAATCCTATATAGTATAGGCGGATAATGTCAGGCAATTGAGAGAAACACTTCCTCAAAGCCTTGACACTCTTCTACATTTCAACCAAATTCATGTCCCAAGGAGTCACCCAAAGACTCTGAGATGCTTCTAGGCAGAGCTCCCTGGGGATTGCTTCACATAGCTCTAGTGCCAGTGAGTAAGCCTGATATTATCACTTCTCCTCAGGCCTGTGAGTCTGCTCAGAGCTGGAACAGTTAGCCTTTCCATGGAGATTCTGGAATGCACTGGCTGCCAGGAATACCAGTCTGAACCTAAACTCCCTGCCTCAGGGAACTAACTCAGGCCTCCTGGTCACTCACTTCTCTATTCAGAACTACTGAGGTTAAAGGCTTCCAGACTCAGCGCTCAGGGCGATCTTCACCAGCTCCTCCCTCAGGGTCTCACTCTCAGACCCAGAAGACTCATAGGTCTTCTCCAAATACCCATTTCCTAGCTCCACTGCTTTTGGCCAACGCTCTTGCTTCCTCGGTAGAGCAAGTCGAAAGAAATTCCAGCCCCAAGGCAGTCACTGTTTGGTGTGGATCTTTTCTGATACTGGAGATTAAAGATAGCGCCATTGTCTCTCCACAATAGAAAAGCTCACAGTTTAGCTGGAGAGATAGACAAACAGCCCTGTTACAATCTGGGCTGTAAATGGGCGCGAACAAAGCAATATGGAGTGTTTCTGAAGAGAGAGCACAAACAGCTAAGTAAAGAAGACCTCACAGCAGGCTGCAAGCATCCCTGGGGAAGAGATCAGCTCTTCAAGAAGAAAGCAGTTTTTAGGCAAGAGATGATTTTTTTCAACTTGCTCTACTGAGGGCAATCCTCTAATATTCCCTAGACAAATGTTGGTAAAATTCAAGCATCAAGCAACAGCAGTCATTACTAAGAACATCATTAAGGTCATGAAGTCCTGGATCCCAATTTTCAGCTCTACCATCTCAAACTGAGTGATCTTGACTAAATCATGTCACCCCACTGAGCCCCTCCATGTGCAAAATGGATCAAGGTTTGTCACAGACGTCACAGGTAGACAGAATGAGGTGGTGTGCACAAAGTGCGTCACATGGGTCTAAATTTTATAAACGTTCAATAAACCCCAGACAGTAATTTAAATGTTGGGAATCACCTCAGGGACACAGAAACACAGACATCTCAGAAAATGACTAACAGTCACTACCTCTGTCTGCCCCACTCCCAAAGCAAAACATAAAAGAATTAACACTATCATCCCTGGTGGCCCAGGTCTGAAATCCCAGCTACTCAGGAGGCTGAGGCAGGAGGATTGTAAGTCGAAAGCTTGCTAGGGCTGCGAAGCTAGTTAAAGTTACTTGAAGGCCAGGTTGGTGACTTTGTGAGACACTGTTTCAAAGAAAAAGGGAAGAAGAGTAGATGGGGCGGGAGTGCAATTAAAAAAAATTACTGACTTGATATGACTGCTTCATGATATGGTTAGGGTTTTATTGTAAATATTAGAAAGTAGAGAGAAAAAGAAGAAGCAGAATGAACATGGCCAGCAGACTGGACATGACCAAGACTATATATATATATAGAGAGAGACTGACTGGATAGTAGGGATTAGTAGGTTGTAACAAGAGTGAGTAGCTCTGGCCAGGAGACTAATATGGAGGGCTTTGATATACCAACTGCAGGTATTTAGCTAAGAAGCAGCATGTCCCTTCTGCCTGAGGTAAGGGAAATGACTCCTTTTAGCAACTCTTAATAAATGGTTTCAGAAATTCCTAAGGAATGCTGGCTTTTCTCTCACCTCCTATTGTATAGATTTGAACTCATTTCTAGATATTTGGACAGCCTGAGAGACCTAACAAAAACTCTATGAGTTCCTAGTACATGCTAGTCATTGGCAAACTGTACCAAAGCCTCTGCTCTGCACCAGATAAGGATTCTGTTTCTGAATGAGGATGGGCTATTGACATTGATTGCACTATTGGTAATGCATAGATAAAAGAGACCATGGGGGAGGGCACATTCTCCAGCATGATCACGAAACAACTGAGAAGAAGCACATACACTGTTCAAATTATGACTCCCTTTCTGTCCCTAGATCCCAGTGTCCTCAGGCAACCTCCACAAAGCATGGGCTCAAGTTTATGCTTGTGAAGCAAGATTTGAAAGAATCATCACCTCTATTTTATGTCAGGAATAGCTTCTTATTTAAAGCAATGGTATGTGGGTATATTTAAATGGGAAAAAATACTTTCATTCCAGGGTCATTCTCAGAAATTTCCAGATGTTGATAGTCCACTATTTGTACCAACCATACCCTATGATTTTAAAATCTGAATCATATGTAAACTCTTCCTCAGTCACCTGAGAAGCCCTAACACACATACAACCCACAATTGCATGGTCAGCATCATCACCCAGCTGTTAGAAGCTGTGAGGCCTTTATACACCAACAACATGGCCAGGCCTCTGTGCTTTTGCAAAGCCATTTCACTAAGAAGAAAATCAAGTATCCAGGAGTCCTAAAGCCCAAATCCTACAACTGCTTTTGTTATCACTACCTGGATTAGAACAGAGGAATATGTTTGTTGGTATCAGTGCCTTTTTAGAAAGTCCTGGGCTGGGGCTGGAGAGATGGCTCATCGGTAAGAGCAGACACTCTTCCAGAGGACCCGGGTTCGATTCCCAGCACCCACATGGCAGCTAACAACTGTCTGTAGTTCCAGTTCCAGGCAAACACCAAGGCAAATAAATAAATAAAGTTTTTTGTTTTTTGTTTTTTTTAAAAAAAGAAAGTCCTGGGCTATGGGCTGGAGACAGAGCTCAATCTGTTGAATGTTTACCCAGCACACACAGGACTTTGAATTCTACCCCCAATACCACATACACTGGGCCGGTGGCATACACCTATATTCCCAGTACTTAGGAAGTAGAGGCAGGAGCATCAAACTTCAAGGTTATCCTCAGCTACACAGTAAGTTCTAGGCCAGTCTGGGATGCATGCAATCCTAGAGAAAGGGGGTAGGGGAAGAAGTCAAGACTCAGTTGCATTGCAGTACAATGAAATCTGCAGAAGGTCCTTCCATAGGCTACCAGCTTCTTCCTTAGCCAGAAACAAGTAAGTAAGGGAAGAGGAAATGGGTAGCTTTGGTTCCTGAGTCATGTGCCTCTTGTGCCCCAGTTCCAGAGTCTCATGTCCCAAGAGTCACAAGTGTCCTTAGCATCCCCAGAGGCTTGCTTGAGCCACCATGAACGAGGGTGAGACAATACTCACCTTAAGTATAAAATAAAGAGAGCACAAAAAAAAAGAAAGGAAAAAAAGCAGAGCAGACAAAATATGAGGAACAGAAAGCTCACTCCTTAATGTATAAATGATACTGCAATCCAGCTTTTAAAAATGCAGTCAAACATAAAGGATGAGCAGGCTACATTCCACACCACCACCACCCCCAGCCACTAGGTAACAGGAGAAACTTGAGATACCCATGGACCCCCTGGAAAGGGAAAATAGAGACGAGTTCCTGAGTAAACTGAGATCATATGGGGGAGGGAGAGACAAGGAGAGGTGGGAAGAGAACATGAGAGAATGGGAAGGTTCAGTGGGGAAGCAACAGAGAGGAAGAGCAAAGAAATCTTGATAGAGGAAGCCATTGTGGGAATAGAGAGAAATCTGGTGCTAGGGAAACACCCAAGAATCCACAAGATGACCCCGGCTAGGACTCCAAGCAATAGTGGAGAGGGTGCCTAAACTGGCCTGACCCTATCATCAAATGAATGACCACTCTAATTGTCATTATAGAACCTTCACCCAGCAATGAATGGAGACAGAAGCAGAGGTCCACAGCTAAGCACTGGGTTGTTTCCAGTCCAGCTAAAGAAAGGGAGGAGATAGTATATGAGCAAAGGGACCGGGATCATGAGGAGGAGATCCACAGAGAAGGCGACGAGCTATTTTCCTGACTCAGAAATGACAGCTGAGGTACCTTCATGGTACAGAACCAAATCCTCTGAATGTAGATAACAATCGAACAGTGTGGGCAGTTTGTAGCGCCTCTTGCAATCTGACCAAAGTCTTGGAGGCCATTCCCTACAGAGGAACACCTTACTCAGTCTTGATACTGGAGGAGGGGCTTGGACCTACCTCAACTGGATAGGCCAGACCAAATTGACTTGGGACCCCTGGTCTTCTCTGTGGAATGAACGGGAGGATGAGGTGGAGAGGAGGCTGAGGGAGGATTGCGAAGAGGGGAGGGAGAAGGAGCAATGGTGGGTATGGGGGAGAATTAAATTTAAAAAAAATCTAACCCAGGAAGAACCAAGGAACAAAAGTGTAAGGAAGAATAGAGTCGATTGTTTTCCCCCTTTGACTTTGGTTCATATGTTTCCTAGTGCGCAACGAATGGCTGTAGAGTCACTCAGCTGTAACCAGGAGCATGAGTCAGAGCAAAGAAGAATGTGTGATCTCACTCGGGGTTGAGCCACAGTAGAGAAATGCAACTTTTTTGCTGAGTAACATGGAAATGGATCTGAAATGTATGGATTAAATTCCCCTGCAAACAACATGGTTTTTCAAGGGAAGGGAAGGGAAAGTACTTAGCAGTGGTGTCTGAGGTTTTTTTGAACCCAATCCTTTGGAAAATGAGCACACATGCAAATTACTCAGCGCCTGCAATCAATCCAACCTCGAAATGCGCTTGCCACAAACCACCAGCGTGTTTCAAAAATGATTTGTTTGTTTGTTTACTCAAGCTTGCTTCCTGTGCACTCCATTGGGGGCTGCTCTCTACTGTTCATTAGAGGAAGAACAGCTGTGTCCACAGTGAGACAGAGCAGGAACAAGTGTCTCCACCAGTGTGACAAGTGTCTTCTACAAGGAGGCAGGCAATGGGACATAGAGACGGCTCACGTGGTAGAACTCTACTGTACAAGCATGAGGACCTGAATTTGCTCTCCAGGAACAGTGGAGGGAGCAGGGACAAGAGGATTTCTACACGTTTACTGACCAACTCACAGTTGAATCTGTGAGCTCTGGGTTCAGTGAAAGATGTTTTCTCAAAACAGCTAGGTAGAGAACATTTAAGGAGAATATTGACCTCTGGCCTCTATACATATGGGCAAACATGTACGTGCACATACTAACATGCACAAACATTTTTGGATAAAGACGGCAGAAGAGTAATACCTTGAGCTAAGAGTGGGCAGGAAGCACTGCACAGGTCTACCCATGTGTTCTCAAATCCCACCTACAGATATCATGGCCCTTCAGGAACACAGAGGAAGAAGAGGTGAAATTTAATTATAGCCAAGTGGTGACCTCTACACTCATGTCAATGATGACTCAGGCTTGCTGCCAGCTAGTCTTCCAGACAGCTTCAAGTGGCTGAGACAACTAGGGTCTGTGATCACCTCTGTCTAAACACCAGGACAATGCAGAAACTTCTCTGAGTGTAGCCCAAGGAAAAGCCTAGGAAGTCGGGAAAGGCTAAAACTCCATGCTTCGGGAACCAGTCCTCATGCAGGGTTCTGGCTGCTGTGGTGATGTGGGGTGAAGCCCAGATGTTTCCCAGAGAGTACCATCATTGATCACCCCTTTCTCCAGCCTTCCCTGAAGCTCCCAATAGACAGAAGGAAATGCAGGCAACCACAGATGCCTATTCTGGTAGAGCCTGTGTGCCAGCATGGTGCTGGCCTCTGCCAGAATTTCTCACATACCCAATAGGTTCTTCTGAAGGCTGAGTGTTTTCTAAGTTCTCTGGAATAAACAAGACTTGCTTTCACCATCTTAAATAACTCACATGGTTATGTTGGAAGAATTGGTACCAGCCCCAGAAGTGGCTTTCCAGATCCTTATTAAATGACTGGAAGCACTCATCAGTGATGAGTAGGTTCTATTCAAATGGTGTCCTGCTTGAGTACAGAGGCTCCCAAGAGCCACACTTGAGCTACCTTGCTAGCCAAACTCTTCTATACCCACCTATCAGCCTTATCTCCTCTTCTAGATTCCTCTTTCAAAAACACTTTACATTCAAATTGGGTTATCTCGATTAATGAAAAGAGATCCAAGGTCCTCTACAGAATGTGTTAACATTTTACATCCAGGAAGTAAACATCTTTTTTTTTTCATTACCAGCTTTTATAGCATATGAAAGTCTTAGGAGGTTTAAGACTGATTGACAGGTTTGAAAATGAACAGCCTATTTTTGCAGATAGCTCACAGCTGTATTGCTTCCTCCCGTGGTGAGCTCAACTGGAGTTTCTGCCAGACAGCCTTTGCCAATAGCATCCCTTATCCTCTGTATTTTTTAGGTTAATACATACAAAGAAACTCAGATCTTATTTCTTTAAAAACTGGTGACACATACATACCCACATCATTTTTAAAAAGGCAGCAAGACATCAAAATATTTAAAAGACACAACAAAATGGACTATTGCAGAATTATTTACTACAATTGATTATATAAAGGATTAATATTTATTAAGGGGTTATATAAACACCCACTGATATAAATGGAACCTTAAGGCAATTTTTGGAGAGTTGGCCAGCTCTCCTAGTGACCCAATCTTCTCTCCGTGAACGGAGAAAAAAACAGAGGAAAGGGCAGCCTGCAACCAGGTTCTCAGTGGGGACTAGCCACGCCCCCTTCAGGGTCCTGAGACCCCAAAGCTACACCTCTAGGTCTCCCTCAATAATGCCTGAATCCCACTGCAATAGACCATACTGAAACTAAGATAAAACCATCAATATGGCTGCCTGGAGCAAAACAAAACAAAGGTTTTTCAACTGTGTACTTGAGAACCCAGAAGGATCTTTGGAACCCCTTGTGGGCCCCAGGACAAACACTGTTCCCCCTCCAAGCCATAGATGGCTTTTTAAAAAATTCTGATTTGTGAATGGGATTTAGTCAGATTTTATAGGAATAAAACATGTTATAGTTAAAGTCCTTTTGGAAACTTCTAGTACAGGAGACAAAAGGTCTCAAGACCTACCATTATTTGGCAGGCTTCTTCTCCACGGTGTAGCCCAAGGTCTGGGCATGTCAGGGAGTCTGTGTTCCTGAGTCAGATATGAACCTGAGAGCTGCAAGAAGGAACCATTTAGAACTGTTGGTGTTCTGAATCTTTCTCTGTGCTATGCTCTCTGTGTGGAAATTGTTGAGCTTTCCTCTCATTATTGCCCAAGTTAAAAAACAAAAACAAAAACAAAAAAAATGCCTATTAACCCTTCCAGACTTCCACAAAGCTTCCTGGCTCCGCCTTCAGGTGAGTCAATGGCTCTGCCTACCCCTCACTTTAGTCCTAACCTCCGCCCTGTGAGCCATCTCAGTACCCGGTACCCCTCGCTTGAGGAAGATATGTTTGACTTGGAGGTCTGTTCTTCCTTCTGCTAGACTGCTAACTCCGAGAGATCTTGGACCACGTCTTCAAATCCACTTCCCCAGAAAGCAATTCAAGGCCCGGCATGCAAATAATCACACACTTCTCTATTCTCAGTTTTCAAAAGTGGTGTCGATGACAGAGCATCCCTGCAAGATCATCCCCGATTCTCAGGCACCCAAAACACTTCTGTTGTGGTCACCCCACCCTTGCAGAAATGCTGCAAGAATCGGGGACTAAAGGAAGGCAATTGGGGCTTTAACTTTTATTTTCACTTTTTTAATGTAATCTTTTCAGAGTCCAGGAAAGTTGTCTAAATGTAAACATCATTCTCACTGTCTGGGACCAGAGTTAGATGAAATTCCTCAAATGATCTCTTAATGCCACCAAAATTGCATTCAAATGCTCTTGCCAGGCAAAGATAAAATGCCACTTACACAATAATCTTGTGCTTTAAAGTAACTGGGTCCAAAGAGTTTTGGGAAATTTATTATGACAGGGAAAGTGGGTTCAAGATATTTAGTTTGCTGATAAGACAGCTTAGGAATGACCATAATTATCTCTGGGAATTTGAAGGACCTTTATAAGGTCATTAAGAGGTCATGGGCCAGCTTGGCTCCATCTAGTTGTACATTAGAAATTGAGTTAAATGACACCAAAGTAAGTTAGTCTGAAACCCAGAAAGTCAAGGGGAGTTTCAGGACCAGAAGCACCCCCCCACACACACTCTTGTTAGAAATGCAGACCTCTCAAGTTCACTGTCAAAGCAGAGGGGTTCTCTATCAAGCCTCACTGTAGCCTATTTACATGTTTAAGATCAGGGAGCTCCTCTAATGTAAAAAGGTAAAAGAACAGAAGACTGGAAGAGCCAAGGGCCCTGTCCAATTCTGACAGCCAGTCCATGTAGGGAGCAGAATGGCAATAGCTATCACCTCCCATCCAGTCGCCAGGGTTGCTCCATTGCTCCTCATCTTTCCTGAGAAGTACAGCCACATCAAAGGGATACTGAAGTCCTGCCTTCATGTACCCTACAATGTCTTCAGAACCATGCCCTAGAGCTATAAAGACTCAGGGCAATAGCACAAACCACTCAGCTCAAGGCAGGGTAGCTTGCGGTAGGCTGCTGAAGAAGTCGTCAGACTTCCTATCCCTAGAAAAAGGATAGACAGTAGTCTGCCATCGACACTCTGCATGGCAAAGCCACTAGCCTCTGTATCACTTCCCTATCATAGAAAATGCCTGATGGCTGAGCTCTTTCCAAAGCAGTTGTTTCAAGCATTATAAAGTTGCAGATAATTCTATGGCCTCATTGCCCTTGCATGAGATTCAGAGCAAATGCCTTATGAATGCCTGGTGAGTTCCCAAGGCAAGGAGCCATGTTGTCTAGGGTGGAAAGAGAGCAATACTTGCCTAGAGTGGGCATCTCTGCAGAGAAAGCCTGCCTAGGTTTCCAAAGGACTCCTCCTGTGCAGGGCTGGGAAGAGAAGGCCATATTAGCAGAGCCTAGGGGAGCCAAGCAAAGTCTGGGGAGAGGCCCTGGAAAATAAGAGGAACAGAAAGGAGCTCCTCGGGGTGAGTAAATGTGTTTCTGGTACCAAGGGAACTGAGGAGCAGTATAATGTATATTTGATGATATTTCTCAGCAAGCAGCCTCCCTGCCAGAGACCTAGGCTAGAACAAAGCCTGGCACCAGGGCAGACAGAAGATAAAGGGAAAACTGTGGAAACTGCCCGAGATGCCAGGATGATCCCAAGGGAGTGGCTAGACAGCAAGGTGTGGAGACTAATAAAAGTCACCATGACAGCCGCCATCCTATCTAGATTTGCACAGTTCCTATGTATAAGATTTTCGGGAGAGGCAAAGATCGAGCTGAGAAGCAGACAAAACAATAGGAGGAAACACATGGGCCTGAGAATCCCCCCAGTACCCACTCCCAACTGCTGCCAGCCCAGCCAAAGTCAAGTGAGCAAGATCCTTCTAGGCCCCGTTCAAAAGAAACTGGAGCTGCCTGCATGGTGATGAAAAGCAGAAAAGACAGCTGCCACATTACTCTGCTAAGATCAAACATCTGTGTATTTACCACCATGTGCAAAGATACATGTCACCCAGACTGTCACAGTTGGGGAATCTTGTGGACGAAGCTCACAAACATAACAAACATTGTTCCCTTTGAGCAGCCAAGCTCTATGCAAGCATGTGCCTTTTGAGTTATAGATAAAATGCAAAGTGCACTTAATCCACGTGATGGTGCTGATCTGCCAACACCACACAGGACTAAAAGGGGTCACTTATGAGAGCACCTAGAGTTGCCTTTACCATCCCGCTGGCCTTTCTCACCACATGTCACCCTTGCCTTTTGGTCTGTCTGTCCCAAAGACTCAGACACAGCTGCCACAGACAGAATGATACAGGACCAATGATGAGTTCCTCTCTTCCTTTCCTCCCCTCACTGGCCTTGCCTCCCAGGACTGTTCTATGGTTCAGTCATTTTCTTACCTGGAAGCTACAGGGACACTGGAGAGTGGACTCTGTAGTGCCCAGAAGACAGCCCAGACTTCAAGGTGAGTTGGGAAGCCAGATCTTTCTTTCTGTTGTCATATCAGCAGTAAATGAATGTCACAGAAAGACTCCCAGCATCTGTGGGCTGCTCATGAACTCCAGACTCACAGCATCTGTGGGCCCCTCATGAACTCCATTTTTCTTTCAAGTGGAGGAAATAAAGATTCCTTCTGATCTATTGAGAGAGTCAACGAAGAAAAATATGAGCACAGTGGAATGGAAAACTGGCAGAAATAGGCATAGGTGTATGCACACTCTCAGGGGGAGATCTAACTACAATACCGTGTGCATATAGATATGTTATCCAAATTTCTGCGGTGTGTCATTTGCTAGTGGTCTTTATCAGACAAAACCCCAAAATGAAGAACTTAAGGAGACCTCTGAATCCAGTGAGGATCAAAATATTGTGAGCAAAATGTCTTGATCAGGTTATCATGTCTGAGCAAAACTCAAGCATGCAAGAGAGTGCATGGCTTGACCACTCTAGGTCTGATAAGATCAACATTTTTCCTCTGGAACTAACCAGAACTTTATTTAGAGACAGGGCTTTGGAGGCCCTTTATACCTATAACCCAAGGGTGCCAGGCCTAAGCAAGATAGTGAGACTCCTTAACAGACTGTGTAAGAAAAAGTACAGAAACAAATTATTATCTAGGTCAAAGGGCTGAAATGATGTGCTGAAAATGACTTTAAAAATATATTTCCTCCAAGTGGTGCAGTTGGAGAGACAATAAACTGATTGGTCTCTCATAAAAATTGTTTAACTTGGGGCTGGAGAGATGGCTCAGCGGTTAAGAGCACCATCTGCTCTTCCAGAGGACCCGGGTTCAATTCCCAGCACCCACATGGCAGCTAACAACTGTCTCTAGTTCCAGTTCCAGGCAAACACCAAGGCAAATAAATAAATAAATAAATAAATAGTTAAAAAAAATTGTTTAACTTATCTTTCTTCAGCACTTTCATTAATTCTGTTAGTGAGTTGTCAAATGTGACAATAAAATGGCAATGGAGTCACTCCCAACCAGTTATGGTCTTAAGAAAGAGGACACGAGGTTGGTAAACATAGGTCAGAAAAATGCATAGCACTTTGAAATGCACCTGTAACCAGTACCATTTTAGGATTTCTCTCTGCTCAGCACTAGACCTAATTGCTTTGCTCTATACCAGTAATTTCCCTGGCCATTTATTGATAAATTCCACTTGCTCCACCTATAAATGAGGAAATGTCTATAAGTTTAGTTGACTTTCCCAAAGTCACAGATTGCTCTCTCTTTCCTCTTTCCCTCTCTTATTTTTATTGCTTATTATACATATGCTTTCATCACAAGCAGAAAAGACATTCTGATTTCTCATAATGTGTAAAACAAAGGAACACACACAGTACCGTGTTTTGGTATAGGTCAGTGGTTTTCAACCTGTGCTTCAAACACCAAATTCCACCAGAAAAATAGAGATTTACATTATGAGTCATAACAGTAGCAAAAATTCAGTTATGAAGTAGCAATGAAGATTATTTTATGGCTGGGGGGCCACCACAACATGAGGGACCATATTAAAGGGTCGCAGCCTTAGGATGGTTGAGAACCAGTGGTGTAGGTGGGGCTGATAAGAAGAGCTCACTCAGAATCACTTCTTACTAAAAGAAGAAAGCAACCCCTTGTCCCGTTCCCAAGTCATCAATTTGAACTCATCATCTATGGGCTAAGCAGAGCCCTTGGAAGCTGCCTCCAGAGTCCTTCTTTAGAAGGCTCTGTTAGAATAAAGAAGAATATAGCTGGCTTTGCACTCCCACTTACTAAGACACTTCCTTGTAATTTTGTCTTACATGGTTTTTTCTCTACTCTGTCATAAACTGTGAAACTGAAATACAGATTCATTAGCACATTTATTAAGTTGTTTAATTAAAAAAACATGACCTTATGACTTACACTGAAAGCAGTTTAGTTCATATAATTACATATACTTTTATCTCACTGTCTGGATTACATAACAAAGGTTGCGCACCTGTCACACCTCTGAGGGATCTCCATGATGCCACATAAAACAAAAGTGATATTAAGAGGCTACATAGAACCTTATGCAAGCTTTGCTGCGATCTGGTAGAAAATCACAGCCCCTGGCAGGGTAGACTCCCTCCTGAGTGGTTAGTGCCTCCAAAAAAGAACACCTAGGTCTCCAGGACTTTTAACTCCTTTCTACCTTCCCAGCGTCTCAACACCTGAATCTGGTGAAGGAGGCGCCTAACTGCCTTCTTCTAGACTCACCGCCACAGGCCCCGAGTGGCGGAAGTAGCTGGGAGCTGTCCATGGTGGCGCCGCGCCTGGGCACGCAGAGCCGCCTGTTCTCTGCCCGCGGGCGCGCCTGGGGTCCCTCTCCAGACCGCTGACATGGAGAGACTCCCTGGCTCACTGTCTCCTGGACAGGGCTCCAGCCAGGCTGTGGCTCTCACATCAAAAGCTTGGCTTTAAAAGGGAATTCTTACCTGTGGGCAGAGTTGGCTGTTCGGAACAGGGCTGAGAACCTCAGACCGGGCGCGGGTGGAATGTCCAACTCCTGGGGAACACGAGCGCACGGTTCTTCTTGTCAAGAACACACCCATTCTCCCGGGTCCATTCCAAAATCTCCCCGGACCTTGTTCCCAGAGCGGCCAACTGGAGAATCGTGCACAACTCAGGATTGTGCTCTGCTGAGACTTCGGTTTTTCTGTCAATCTAGCGTGACCTTTTTTGCAGATGACAGCCCATTGCCAGGGGCCAACAAACATTTCTACAGCGTTGCCAGGCTTAGTGTTTGCTTAAATAACATCAGGGACCACCGAGGTCGTCTAACATCAGATCATCTCCGCTCGCCCTATGCCAGCGCATCGCTGGGATGGCAGGGGCTGACAAGGGAACCCAGGAGACCTTGTCAAAGCGGAAGCGACAAGATGCAGACTTGTGAAGCTCAGGACCACTAGCCACAGGGTAAGCTCGCTCACTGCATCAGGCTCCTTCCGAGACCTGCTTTGGGGCCATTCCTCTTCGCTGAGACACTTGTTGTTTGCGTGAGTATTTAGTGCCATTCACAGGAGGACAGCCTAAGCAAAGCAGAGATCTGCCTCCCGTCGAACGCGTTCCTGGACGTTGTTGTCCCCAACACCTGCTGCTTTTAAAGATCTCAGAGATATCCACGGAGGACAGTGATGGGAGCCTGTGCCCACCAACATACGCATGACCAGGCAGACAGGCTGGTAGACAGATAGACAGGCAGGCAAACAGACAGACGACAGACAGACAGACAGACAGACAGACAGACAGCATGGAACAGGTTGGACAAGCAGGCAGAGGGAGAGCAATGTTTTCCCTAAACTGAAGGGAGGCGCGGGATTCCGACTGTCCTCTCCCGTCCAAAGCTAAATTCATGCAACCCTCGTTCCCCAGCCCGGGTCCTCCTACCTTCGGTTGATGACCGAGACAGTGCCACGCCTCGGGGACCTGGAGTGCAGCATCCCGGAGTCTGGTATCTGATGCCACGCGTCGAGCTCCTGAGTATGAGCCAACGGGACGAAAGCTCTCGGCAAGTGGGGTGCAGATCCAGACCTCAGCACAGAGCGTCCCCAGCACCAGACCACTGCTACTCTGAGCAGCAGACGCTCTTCGCTGGGCTCCGCGCGCCCTCACTGGCTTACTAGCTAGCTTGGAGCTGCCAGCCAGAGCCGCCGCTTTTTATAGCCGCCTTCCGCCGCTGGCTCCTCCCCACCCAGAGCCCCCGGAGCCCGCACTCATCCGTCCCCCCCCCACTCCGTCCTACCCCCGTCTTGGGGCAGCGTCCTCCCACTCACCGAGGTGGGCGGCCTGCGGGGCTGGACCGGGCGGACTCTGGCGGCTGCTCAGAGTGGCGCAGACCCAAGCCAGTGAGCAGCCGCCGGGACATACCGCGGCTACCAGGTGAGGGCGCTGGAGCCCAGGACGAGCGCGGCCGATCTCGGAGGGCTGTAGCAGTGAAAAGCGCTCCTTGCACCCAGTGGCCTCCCCAAGGGGATAGGCAGGCAAGAGAAAAGAAAGGAGGGCGACTTCCACAGAATCGCCTCCACTCTACATTACGACCGTTAGATTTCAACCCCCTCCCTCTTTTTGTAAGGAGACATAGCAACAGAATCCAGAATTGCCTGGGTCTAGAGGTCCCTTGGAGGGGAAAATGCACCCTTTTGCAGTCAGAGACCTTGATTTGAAAGAGGGCTCATTGGTAGAGAGATTGCTCAGTCGCTAACGTGCTTACAGGGAAAACCAGAGTTCAGAGTCAATGTAAAAAGGCCTTGGGGTGATGGCCCTGGTCTGTAATCTCTGTGCTGCAGATGTGGAGACAGGGGCTTGCTGGCCAGCCAACCCAGACTGCTTGACAAATTCCAGGTAAATAAACAGGATGGGCAGCTCCTGGGGTAGGACAGCTTGACCTCTGTCCTGGGATATGCATACACACATACATGAAGAAAGGTAGAATAAATTCACACGCGTCAGTTTCTGTGAGCCTGGGGAGAGGATTTCAGTGAGACTGGAGAGGCCAATGTTCTCAAGGGTTAAAACAAGCAGGGACTGTCTGTGAGCTATTCCCTGCCACCAGAATCAGCCCATACAGAGTATGGCATCTCCTCAACAGTGGGTGCCCCGAGCACTGGCTACTTACCCACTTCGAGCCTGGCAAGGGACATAAGGTGTTGGGGAGGTTTCTTTCCATTTCAATTCTAGGATGAAGGCTCTGGTTGAAATTCTACATCCTGTTTCCCTTTGGGAACTTGTTACTCAGCTCCCTCCTCTGATTAATGGGAGTCTCCAAAAATATGTTTCTTTCTTCCTGCCTGCCAGTGTCCTGTGAGCATTATTATGCAGGAGGGGCTTCACTTTGGGCATCGTTCACCAGTTTAGGGAATCTAAGGCTGGGCCTTGGGGCCAATCTATGGTAAAGACTTTGGATGTCTTTGTCCAGGTCCTCTGGGCAGAAGCCTTGAGCCACATGTTGGAACTTGGGAAGCACATCTCCAAACCTTTTCTGGAAAGCTAGAAACAATTATCAAGAGTCTCAGTCTGTCCTTGACATCCAAGTACACCAAGAACTGGGGTCTGTGGCAGCTTCTTTTCTAGCAGAATGGAACTGGAACCTATCCCCTTATAAAATACCCATCCAGCCCTCACATTGTGAGTACCTTTTTTTTTTTTTTTTTTTAAAGCAATCCATTCTCCAGATTCACAAATGCTGGAACATGGACTGTGTAATTGAACACTGTGCTCAGTGGAGACAAGTAGGTTTGGGTCAGCCTCCCAGGAGCCATGTGTGAGACTCCCCCTTCCCAATTAATGGAGTGTAAACCTGAGGCTGCAAAGCAAGGGAAGAGCTCATTCCCACAGGCCTCTGAAAGATGGAGAGTAGTCTCGGACCTGTTTAAGGGATGGGCTCTGGGAAGTGCTTGGTCATGCTTTCTCTAAGATCCAAAGTGCCCACTCATCCCTCTGGTATCTAGTTTTATCACTGGCCAATCCTGGGGTGGGGAAAAAGTGCTGATGAATTACAGACAGGCTCTGTATGTCTCAAACCAGACTATCCAGCCATATCCACTCAGCACTTCGACTCAGGCCTCTATGACAGGCAGGATAGATATGATGGGTAACTCTTTTGGGGTGAATACCAACAATATGAATCTAATGGATTTCCTTAGCCACGTGTTCTTAAATTCAAAGACTTATAAATGCAGAGATAGGGATAGCTACAAGATGAACTGCTGGCTTTCTAGCTCTTATCAGGATCCCCCAGAAGGAAAAGTGGTTGATTTGGCTGGGGGTATGGAGTCCCACCCAGCCTCCACACCCTGTGATGAGTTTCTGAGATATGCAGCCCCTAGACATTAACCTGTGTGTTGTGACATCCTGCCTGCCCCGTACCACAAACAGCCTAAATCTGGCAGTTTTTCATCAGCCAGCCAGCCACATTCCACATCTGTCCTTTAAAACAAAGGTCATCTCACTCAATCTGCTGCCCTCCTAAGCTACAAGCCTCCCTGCACGTCTGTGTGAAGCTTGAAGGGGCTGGCCACACCTGTGGCTCCATTCTCCAAGTCCTGGATTCCCGGGATTGCCTAACGACTTAGAAAATGATTAAAAATGAGAAGCATGGTGAAGCTGGGTGAGTTACTTATAGATCTCAAGAATTCTAGTAGATAAGCAAAATCACTGAAGCTCAGATTAAACCCCCACAGCCTGAAAATCTCACGAAGGGAAAAGAGCAAATTTAAATCCCACCAACAGGGGTCGCCCTTGGACACAGAGCTCGAAGCTGGCATCTGAGAAACGAAATTCTGAGGTCTGCATCCTGAAGCCAGGTTTCTAGCACTTCATGCTGCTAAGTTCCTGTTTTATTGAAGGCAAATGAGGTTTTCCAGTAAGGAGAGATAAAAAAAATAATCACCAATATTTCTGGAGAGTTCACATCTGGCAGGAACTTGGGACTGGGACCAGAGAGGAGCTATGTAAGTAGATTTCCTCCTTTCTCCTTCAAGGTGGACATCACCATAGAGAGGGAAATAAACATTAAATATATGTAAGCTTGTGCTCATGCTTTCACTTTTACTTTTTCTAAAGAAAAAAAAAATCTATGTGTGCCCTAGTTTCAAAGAAGAAAATTCAGAAAATATACCTGGGGAGGATCACCTAGCTTCTAGTACAACATATCAATGAGTTTACAATGTAGAAAGTTTTTTTCTTGCTTTTTGTTGGTTTGTTTTTAATTTTTATTGTTTATTTATAATATTTTCTGTTTTGTTTTTAGAAACAGAGTTTCTCCGTTTAAAAGCCCTAGCTGTTCCGGAATTCACTCTATAGACCAGGTCTCAGACTAGCTACAATGTAGAAAGTGGGTTGGCTACAATGTAGAAAGTTTTAAAAAGGCAGGCACGGTAGTTGACCTCTGTAATTTAGGTGAGTCAGTGGAGGAAAGAGACAGTGGAGTTCAAGGCCCTTTTCAGCTACATAGGGTGTAAGTTGGTAGGTTCTGAACACAAGCTCCATCATCTGAAAAGAGGGTGTCTGAACTGAGAAAATGCCTATCACATTGGCCTATAGCCAGGTCTGTAGAGGATTTTCTTGATTGATATGGAGGGTCCAGCCAACTGTGGGTGGTATCCTCCCGGGCAAGTGGTCCTGGGGTGTATAATAGTCAAACTGAACAAGTCAGGAGGAGCAAGTCAGTAAGCAGTCTTCCTCTGTGGTCTCTGCTTCATTTCTTGCTTCTAGATTGCTGCCTTGAGTTGTTGCCCTGACTTTTAATAAGGATGGACTGTGATCAGGAAGCCAAATAAACCCTCTCCTCCCCAAGATGCTTTTGGTCATGGTCTTTATCACAGCAATAGAAGCCTAGCCAAGACAGGCCATCTTGGCTACCTGAGGAAGCTTGAAATAAATAATATTTATTTACTAATAAATAAATTGAAGCACAAAGGAGGAAAATATCCCTTCCAATCAAAGTCACTTCTGTCAGTTTTACTATACAGCCAAACATCTGCCCATGCGTGTTAGAGAGGTACAGAAATACATAAATGTAGATAAGCATTTAACAAATGGCTTCATAGTTCGAAATCTTTCTCCACCACAGCACATGTCCTGGGCTATGTCTCTTGAATGCACACATCTACCTGCTACTCCTACACCATCCAGCACAGAGCTCCAGCATGATTGCTTATGGATAAATGAGCATAAATGCTTCTTAGAAAGTCAGTGTGAGCTGGGCGACGGTGGCATACACCGTTAGTCTCAGCACTCAGAAGGCAAAGGCAGGTGGATCTCTGTGAGTTCAAGGTCAGCCTGATCAATAGTGTGAGTTCCAGGACAGCCAAGGCTGTTACAGAGACAGAAACACCCTGTCCCCAAACAAGCAAAAACAAAAAAGAAAAACGTGTGTGCAGCAGAAATTGGTCAGCAAGTAAAGATACCTGTCACCAAGACAAGGTAGAAAGAGAGAATCAACACCCCCTCTGACTTCCACATGCCTGCTGTAGTACAAGTACACATGCATGTGAGTGCACCATGCACACACAAATATATGTTTTAAAATATTTTTTAAAAGAGGTATCCCAAACACTTGAAGAGATGCTCCACTTTGTCCATTAATAAAGAAATGCAAATTAATCTGGTTAGCAAGAAGATTAAAAAAATGTTAGTCCCTTTGCTGGTGCTAGGCAGTGAGGGTGGGGAGAGGCTCCTCGCATTCCTTGTTGATGTGAACCTGTGTCCGTGCAATGTGAGGACAGTTTGACAAGGCTTATGAAATGTACATAGCACTTCACTTAGTAATTCCATCTTCAGGAATTTGTCTTACAGATATGATGTGGAAATGATTAACACCAGATTTACACTACAGCTCCCCCGCTCGCTCTCGCTCTCTCTCTCTCTCTCTCTCTCTCTCTCTCTCTCTTTTTCTCTCTCTCTCTCTGTGTGTGTGTGTGTGTGTGTATTGGTATGTATGAGTGAATGCATATGTCCACAGCATGGAGGTCAAAGGTCACCTATCAGTCCTTGCCATCTATTTGTTTCAGTCAGGGTCTCCTCCCTCCTGTGAATGTCAGACTTTCCTGGACCGTGAGCTTCTAAGGAATCTCCTGTCTCCTGCTACCTGACCTCTTACTGTCTGGGACTACAGATGTGCACACGACTGCAACTAGCTTTAAGTGTTCTTTGAAGATTCGAACCCAAGTCCTCATGCTTGCCTGACAAGTCATGCTTCGCTAACCGAGCCATGTCCCAGCTCCTGGAGCTCTAACAACTGCAGCAAAGCAACTGGCTTAATGGTTATGACTGGATTTGTTAAAGCTGTTAATCCACGGGATAGAGTGTTGTGTTGCTTTGGGGAGGCACAGAGATGCATATCTGTATAATTCCTGCTACTTGGCTATGGGAGGAGGTTTGCAAATTCAAGACTAGCCCAGGCTGCATAATAAAACTATATTTAAGAGAGAGAGAGAGAGAGAGAGAGAGAGAGAGAGAGAGAGAGAGAGAGAGAATAATTATTTTTATTAGATTCATTTTAACTGTGTTATGTGTCTGTGTGTATATATGAACATGAATCCAGGTACCCCTGCAGTCCAGAAGAAGATTTCAGATTCCTTGGAGCTGGGGTCAAAGGGAGTTATGAACTGCCTGACATGGGCGTGGAGACCTGAACTCCAGTCCCCTGGAAGAGCAGCATATAGTCTCAACCACTCAGCCATCTATCTAGCCCCCCTAATACTTATGTTAGTAAATGACTTTAGATAAAATGAAAAATTTAAATGTACAGAAATGAACACTTCCAACTGTGCAGATACAGGAAAGCAAATGTACATTTGCAAATTCCCATTCACTTCTGGAGATAAATGACCTAGATGGTGCATAATAAACTAATAACATGATTTTCTCTGCGTGTGTCCAGTAGTATTTAGTATATTCATGCTAATGTAGTGTAACTACTGTTTCTCTTTCAAATTTTTATACATTTATGTTTTGAGGAATGTGGTATGCATGTGCATATGCACATATGTAGAGGACACAGGACAGCTTTTGGGAGTCTGGGGGGGGCGTCTCCTGCCACCACGTACGTCCTGCAGATTGAACTCAAATCCCCAGGCCTGCTGGCAAGCTCTTATATCTGCTGAGCCAGCTGCCTGGCCCAGTTTCTTGCTTAGTACTATTGATAGTTTAGAGAAACACAGAGAGAGAGAGACGGACAGACAGACAGACAGACAGACAGACAGACAGAGACAGAGGAGAGAGAAAGAACATAATTACAAATAATAAAAATAGACTTAATAAAATAATATTTCTTTTTTAAGATATAGTTTCACTATGCAGCCTGGACTGGTCTTGAACTCACAATCCTCCCCCCTTAGCTTCCCAAGTGGCTGGGATTCCTGGAGTATATCTCTGTGCTTATTCTTTTATGAAGTTGGCACACAATGGGAAACCAGTTGCTTCTTCATTTTTTTCCTTTTTTTTTTTTTTTCCTTTTTGAGCCATGTAAAATTTTAACCCAGTTAAAACCTTAAATGACTTTTAAATGCCAAATTTTATATCATACATAATAATTTTCCTCTTAACAATCACTCATAAATATCCCATGTCTAAAATGTCTTTCCAAATTATTTGATGGTAGTATGCCATTTCCTGATAGGGATAAGCTTTGTATGATCAATATCTTATTGCTGATATCAGCATTCTAGATTTGGCTTTGAACAGCTTTGTGTGACTCACCCACTCTTACCTAAGTTCAGTTTTCCTCCTGAGAACTTCCATTCCTGTCTGCTCCATTCACAACCCCTTCCTCTCCATCCTAACACTTGCCATTCTTGTGTGTTTGGTTAATTTTAAACTCTTTTCAATTTGGTAGAAAAACAGTGTGCTCTGCTGGGATATTCATTCACCTTCTTTGGTTTTCTTGCCCAACCCTTGAGATACTTTCTTCCAACATGTATTGTTCTTCCTTTGCAAACTGCTTGGTTCCCATAGGCTGGTATAGGACTTAGCTGCACAAAACATTTGAGATACCTGATATAAGTAGGCATAACCAGATAGATGAAAGGTGCTGGGTCTCCTTGATGACAGTCGCTTGGAATGACAGGAAGCATGGAAAAGTACAGGTAGATCTTAGGCTCCAAGACAGAAGGCAGAGTGTGAACCTTCTCAGAACCCAGTAAACTACTTCTCATTGACATAAAACTCCAGCTGCATTACTGTGATCCATGCTGCCCTCTGTGAACTCCACCATCACCAATGCCTGCTCTGTTCATACATAATGAATCCTTCCTCCTAGTTTCTTAGCATAACTGCCCAAGATTCCTTATCCACGCTGTTTCTTTTGCTCAAAGTGCCCTTCCCTTGTGAACTGGGAGTCTGCTCAAGAATTACTTCCTCAGAAAGGTTTCCTATCCCTCTATTGTAAGGCCACTGACATTCTCTTGTCCATCCCCTTACCTTGCTGTACCTTCCCTCTGTTTACCTGTAATACCAGTGCCAGGGACTCCAATATAGTGTTGTTTGTAATAATGGCTGTGTTCTCAGTGCCTAGGACAGGAGGCACTCCAGAAGTGTTTGCTGCATGACTAAACATCTTTTGATTACTGACCCTGGTATCTACTGTATCAAAAACCATTTATAGGAAGTAGATATTGTCTGAAAGAATGTATCTTGGACATATGGATATATATTTGGATGTCAAATAGCTCATTTGTATTTCTGAACCTATTCTGGGTGCCAGGGTATGTCTGGTTGGCAGCTTTTAGAAACATTTAAATACAGCATAAACAAACAAACCAGTTATTAGTCGTATTTTTTGCCAGGGGGTGAGGATTGGGGAGTAGCAAGCATGAAGCCATGTGGGTATTTATTAGAAATTTAATAAATCCTGAAATATCAGAGACAGCACACAGTCAAATCCTAGGCAGACAGCTCAGGAAATTCTTGATCCTTGAGTACAAGAATAAACAGCTGAGTCAATCACACACACCTTTAAACCCAGCACAGCGAAAGCCGGGACTGGTGACCAACACCCTTAATCCCCTAACTCCAGAGACAGAACTTCTATTTCTGTGAGTTCAAGGCTACATGTCTTTAATCCTAATCTGGATGGGACAGGGTATACAAGGGCTTAGAAACAGAAGGACTGGGAGAAGAGACTGGCAGAAGCACCAGGATCTAGGCTGAGGAAGTTGCAAGACAGCGGGGTGAGAATTGACTGTGGTGCTTCCTCTCTCTGATATTTCAGCCTTTCCCCAGTATTTGGCTCTGAGTCTCATTTATACAACCCGAATTGGTGCAACCACAAAGCCACTCTCAACATTTACCTCAAATGTAGCTGTCATTTAGAGAAATATTTTGATCTTTCTTACCCAGAGTTCTCAAGGTGTCAGTGGTTGAGGGGCACAAGATGGGGTCACAGTTCTACACTGGCGCCAGTAGCAGCCTGATAAGATATTTTCAGAGAACTCCTCTCAGGGGGAGCTGGGATTCTTGACTTCAGAGCAGAAAAGAATTTCAGGATGACCTAGTACAAAATAGAGCTGGAGTTTATTGAGCGAAAATTTTAACATATATTTAAGAAGGAGTTATAGAAAGAAAGGCAACCAGGTAAAAGACCAGGCTGAGTCAAGTGTGGGTGTGACTTCTCCAGGAGAGGTGAACTTTATGATAGTCAGACCTCTCATTTTTATGGCTTCTGAAGATGCACCTCAAAGCATTGCTATGAAGTTTTAAAAGATACTGTAGGTTAAAGGCTAGGCTCACAACCAAAAATATAAGATACCATAGGATGCTCCTGGGGTGCCATGGATGATCATACAGTTGATAAGGTAAAGATCCTTAGGTTATGAGGGTTACAGGAGAAGTTAAGATTTTGTTTTTTTACTGTAAACAAAACATGTATAGTCTTGTTTTAAAATTCATGGAAAACTTCTGGTTTAGTGCTGAGAATAGAATAAGCATGGTGCATTATGATTTCACCATTCTTGTTTGAGAGAGAAAGGATACTGTCCCCATGTAGGTATTCTTCAAAGCAAATTTTGTCATTTGTGCTGGAATTCTTTTTTTAAAAAAATACATTTTTTAAAATGTATTTATTATTAAGTATACAGTATACAAAGAGGGCACCAGGTATCATCATAGATGGTTGTGAGCCACCGTGTGGTTGCTGGGAATCGAACTCAGGACCACAGGAAGAACAGTCAGTGCTCTTAACCTGAGCCATCTCTCCAGCACCCTTTTGTGCTGGAATTCTTGACTCTCAGTTGGAAAGAGAACTCAGTCAGACTCCAGGGTGAGGGGCTCGGTTCTCTTGCCACTCCCTTTAATTTTCTTGTCTGCCTATGCTTCCTCAGCAGTGTCCCACAGAAAAGTTCTTTATTGAACGCCAAAGGTGTGCACATGTGCATGAGTGCCTTATCCATTTTCTCCTCTCCAGCTGTGAGTCTGAAACAGTGACCCATCTGACCCCATTTCTGACCACAGACCAGCACAAGGATGGCCCAAGTAGATGCTATATCAACTGACACATAAACAAATACCATTTCTCCACCAGAATTCATACAATTCTTCCAAAGAAAAAGCCTTAGTGTGGAAAATAACGCAGACTACAGTTAGGTGGTCCCTGTCATCTTTGCAGAATGAATAAGCAGATATGGAGATGCCGCGAGCTAGTGCACACACTCCTTATGATTTCACGGCTGATACAGCATCATGTTTGATTTTAGAAACCACAAAACTTTATTTCTTCTTTGAAAGCACAGGAAGTGTGCTCTAGAGGGGCCAGAGAGATGCTGAGGTTGGTAATGTGCCATTGCGCTCATGTATTCACACACAGCTGTGGTTACCTGCACAAAACTGAACCTGTCAACATGCAGTCAGGGATAGGAGAGGGGCCCATGGGATCTAGCTCCTCTCCAGAGAGCTAGTGGTAGCTGATGGCTCCTGAGACAAGAGGAGTCAGTCATTATCTTCAGAGGCGTTACCACTGATGAGTTACATGTACCCCGAATGGATAGCTCCACACCTCTGCAGTGATGAGGGCCCTGGTTAAATCCAGATGGCATAAAACCTAAACAAAGCAAAAAGACACAAAGACAGCTCAGGCAGGGCAATAAGATAGTGTGGAGTCACAAATGTCACCAGAATGTATATTTACACATATAAGATTGTCAAAGAGTAAATAGTTCAAGTCAATAAATAAAACCAGTTCTTCTGGTTCCTTTTTCTATGACCAGAGAACAGTATATCTTTCTTTCTAAGAACAATCGCCAGAGACTTTCAAGAACCCGGTGTTTAGGAGAGTCTCTTTTGTAATTAAATAGAAAATAATTGGTTTTAGTGGCTCTCAGATTTACTGTGGATGAAATGAAATCACTGGACAGGCTGCTGAAATAAATACACTCCATTCCTGAGCCACACAACCTGCCCAGCTCAGACTCAATAGACCTGAAGTGAGGCCAAGAATCTGCCTTCTGAACTCCCAAGTGCCAGGGAAGCATCAGCTGCTGCTGGTCTGGAATTCACTCTTAGTGCCTTGAACTCCTGGGCAGTATCAGCATTCAGTGGATGGCAAGGTACTTGGGTCTTGGTCTTAAGATTACAGCAGGATCTACTATAGTCTAATCTGCATTTCAGAAAATTATGGGCTAGAATGACACAGAAAGGTAGAGGTGACATGAGAAAGGAAAAGGGTGCCTCGCCCACCTACCTGTGCAGATGTGGCTCATGAGGCTTGCTGGCTAAAAATACCCTACACAGCACTACTCCCTCTAACCACCAACAGGACTGTTAACACAACTGGTGAACCAGGCTCAAACCTCTGTGCAATCTATGGACAGCAAAAGGACTTCAATTTCTAATGATTTATTCATGTCCTTGTTTTCTTCCTCATCTGTAAGTCTGCCCAGGACACTCATAAATCACCCTACAATTTCACTTAGTAAAAATAAAAACCTTCTCATGTGCTAGTGGGTAAGGGCACCTGCTGCCAATCCTGGACACCTGGGTACAATCTCTGAGACCTACATGGTAGAAGGAGAAGACTAATTCCTGCAGGTTGTCCTCTGTCCTCCAGGTCCACTCTCATACCATAAGTAAATAATGGTTTGAAACCTTTTTTTGTGATAAACAAATCAACATATTGTTTTTCTCCCTCAACCTTTGTTGTATGTTACCTCCTTTGAACAACGGAACTGCAAAAGCCCCAGGTCACTGACACGGTGGCTTCTGAAGTGCTTTAGGTGGTTTCTCTCAACATCAGTGCTAAGATTCTTAAACTGGGGTATCATTTCTCCTAATCAATAACATTGCTGATTTAGCTTCACTCTAATTCTTCTTAAAATTCTTTCTTGGACCTGGTTTTACCTGAGAATCTGAGTCCAGTATCTCGGTGGCAAGGCTGAGTTCTCTGTCTATGGTGACAGATATACAGACTGTTAAGGGTCTGATCCACTTCCTGGGGCCCTGGCCAATAGCAACAACATGGCCTCCTCAGCACCCTGACATCAAGCAATCCTTAAGAAAGATGCTCTACCCCCTGCCAGAGGCCACACAGGCCCCTTACCCCCCTCTTTCCCTGAACCCCTATCTGTCTGTCTGTCTGTCTGTCTGTCTGTCTGTCTGTCTGTCTGTCTATCTATCCATACATCCTCCCTTCCCTCATTTTAATAAAGTCCGAGTGTCTCTTTCCTTGGCCCATACCAATGCCAATCACCGCCACTGTGCCACTGCACTGCCAGGCTGCATGGGGCCCCATCTACCAGTTACAGGTACTCTCGAAATCATAACATAATACAGCCAAAGTGTGGTAACTCCTCCATCTACAGATAATGGTGGAAAAAAATGAGGATGCTGCAGTGACTGGTCCGTCTCATGCTAGGGAATTTGAAGAACAAGTGCTTCTGAGGACTTGCCTAAGTTGGTTATAGAACAAAGTTATAGAACAAAAGGAAACCATAAACAAGATACTTTTCAAATTCAATGGTAGGAGCATCCAAGAGGTGGGTTATAGCAAAGTGGGCAAATCTCTGCCATAGGTATCAGAAGCTGTCTGATGGCTTTCCTGGCTTTTAGAATGAGAGAAGATAGTGGTCTCCTACATTAATACAGCCCAAAAGATTTCACCTGGTTATTATAAGGATGTTTAGTCAGATATTATGATGGGTAATGAATGGCTATTAAGGGGGCTAAAAATAGTCCAAAATATTTTTTGCTCTGGATCTGCAACATTCTAACTCTTCACAATTATAAGATCCTCACTAAAATAGCCTTGAAGGATCTTTACCACAGACATAGCTTTTCTCCTGGGAACTCCAGCTCACATTCTGAGATATGGCTCTTCAGGTTAAATCATAAGGCAAAGCAATAGTTGATGTCATCTGAGCATGAAGAAGGCAAACAAATTTGTAAAAATAAGTGGTAGATTGTGTGTGTGTGTGTGTGTGTGTGTGTGTGTGTGTGTGTGTGTGTGTTGTGGGAAGAGACTAGCTGGTGTTCAGAGTACTGCTCTGGAGAACCAGAGCATTTGTTTCTCCACTGACAGGAGTTTCCTCACACACACAGATAGGAAGCATGTTAGCAATGTGTGGGAAAACGGATCCAGCTGTTCCACATGTTTACTTTCACACAGTGGTGGCTTCTATGCATAGGAGGGTCGCCTGGATATTTTTATTTCTTGAGTAAGAATTTTCTTTGCAAAAATTGTTTCACGTTCAGAACCTCAAGGAGTGATTTTACTTCTCTTATAAGTGTTGGCTCCACAGGCTAATGGCTGTGCCAGGTTCCCTTTAAAGACTGAGTGTTCTCACAGCAAAAATTCAAGAGCCTGAAGTCACCTGGGAATGAGAGCCGCTTAGCCTTTACTATGTAAAGGGGGCATCTCTAGTCTCTACCCCACATAACCCACAGATTAGAACCACTGATCTAGAGCAATGAAAGTTAATTTACTTTTAAAAACCAAATTACTGTTGTTACTGGAATTGTCACATTTCAAGAAAAAATGGAAGAGCTCTACAAAATGGTAGACCCTAGCTAAGACCAACAATGGTGGTTCAATATGCTGATGGCTGATCTTCATTTTCAGCTTGACTGGATTTGAAATCACCATGGAAGTTTACCTCAGGCATGTCTGTGAGGGTGTTTCCAGGGAGGGTTAACTGAGGAGAAAAGACTTACCCTAAATGCAGGTGGCAACATCCCACAAAGGCAAGAAAGGAAAAAGCAAGCTGAGCTTCTCCCTGACTCTGGATGCTCACACTTAGTCTTTCCAACCATAGATGCTCACACTCAGTGCTTCCAACCATGGATGTTCACACTCAATCCTTTCAACCATGGATGCTCACACTGAGTGCTTCCATACCCTCCCTACCTTGATGGACTAAACCCTCAAACCATCAGCCAAAATAAGACCATTCTTCCTTAAGCTACTTTTCACCCCCAGTCACATGATCACCTCGAAAGGTGCAGAAAACATCTTTGGCAAAGTTCATATCTCTTCATAACAAAATCCAAAAAAACTTGGGAATAGAAAGATCATACTGCTGTTGTGAAATATTAGTTGAAGATGTGTTACATTCATTTATGCTGTAGAATATTTGTTTAGTGATGCAAAGATGTGCTGCATTCTTTTATGTTGCGTTTGTTTAATACTGTGAAGCTGTGTTACTTTGCCTGCCTAAAACACCTGATTGGTCTAATGAAGAGCTGAACAGCCAATAGCAACATAGGAGAAAGGATAGGTGGGGCTAGCAAGCAAAGAGAATAGATAGAAGGAGAAAAGGAGAACACCAGAGGGCCGTTAATCAGCCATACAGCCAATTTATTTAATTATTGTTAATATTCTTTTAGGTGTATGGGTATTATGCCTTCATGTACGTCCATGCACTATGTGCATGCCTGATGCCCTCAGAGACTGGAAGAAGAAATCAGAACTTCTGTAACTGTTCCAGACAGTAGTGATCTGCCACTTGGGGTGTTGGGAATCAAACCTGGGTTCTGGTAGAGTAGCAAATGCTCTTAACCACTAAGACATCCTTATAAATTTTGGGTTTTTTTTTTTTTGTTTGTTTGGTTTGGCATTTTAAGACAAAATTTAAGTGGGTCAAAGGCTCAAAATTAGTATGTCTTAAATAGAGTCTGAATGCTGCCTGGGAAGTTGCCAGGTTAACTACCTGGATAGGGTAGAGATTCAGGTAGTGGGCTGTCTATGTAGAACAGCAAGCTGGGGGCCATTTCCACATACAATCAGATAACACCAGCCAGGGCCAGGTGTGAACAAGCTGGAACCAGGCAGAGGGAAATCGTTTGGCAGCAGAGCAATGATTAGGTAGTAGCACAGGGGCTCAAACAGATGAACAAACTCAGTGTGTAGTTTTTAGTGTTCCATGTTTTGTTCTGTTCTACACCTAGACTATATACGGCTATTTAACGTGGGTTCAAGTTCCCATTTCTCCTTCCAGAGGTTTCTATCTGCAGAATTTCATCCAATCATATCACTTCCAAGAGATGGAAGGGATTCGCGTAAGGTCACTGGCTTACTAAGATGTAAGAATTCCAAGCCAGACCCGTTGCATACAGAATTTCCAACTGTCTAATGTTCACTGGAACTTCTTCACTAAATCTTCTACCTCCAGATACCCTTTCCTTATGCACAGAGCCCTAAAAAGCCTCCTGGGGCTCACTGAGCCCAGAGTAGATCCAGGGTCCTCAATTCCTCCATGGCCTTTATACAAGTCCTCAAAATCTGCAAATATCAGTGGGGTTTTTGTGAGTGTGAGTTGGCTTGGTTTCTTAAGACAGAGTGTCATATATATTTTCTAACTCATTATTATTAATAAACTTGGTGGCAACTGATTTTTTTTGTCCATTTTTGTTTGGCTCTATGCTAGTTAGTTTTTGTTAACTTGACAGAAATGCAGACATGAATGGAAAGAGGGAGTCATAATTGGAAAAAAAAAAAAAAAAGCTTCCATAACTTTGGCCTGTAGGCAAGCTGTGGGGCATTGTCTTGATTAGTGAATAATGACAGAGAGCCCAGAAGACTGTGGGTGGGGCCATTCCTGGGCTGGTGATCCTGGGTTCTATAAGAAAGCAAGTCAGTAAGCCATTCCCAGGTTCCTGCCATAGTCTCCTCAATGGACTGTGACCCAAGACAAAGAAACCCCTTCTTCACCAAGTCATTTTTGTCCAAGAAGTTTTAGCATAGTAACAGAAACCCTAAATCAGTCATCACCCTTATGAATCTTACATCTCTGTGCAATTGCCTCCCTTGAGTTTGGGGCAGTCTCCCTCACTTCTCCGCCTTAACACATGGTTAGAGTTCTTGGCATCATACTGTAGTGTTGGTGGCAACATCAGTCTTTGACCAGAGCAAACAACTTCAATATAAGCAATATATGTTAACCAATGACCTAAGGTTTGTTTTTTTTCCCAACGAATTTTAAAATCAGCAGGCATGATGACAAACATCTATAATCCCAACTGAGGCTCAGGAGGAGGGAGGAGGCAAGCCTGAACTGGAGTGAGACTCTATCAAAAGAATGAATCATCCTTCCATACCCATTTTACTAGAATTTCAAGTCAGAAGTAAATGTCAAGTCATTATTGCTGTACTGGGATGTAAGTCAGTGGTGGAGCACTAGCCTAGAAGGCTCAGGGCCCGACGCTGGATCCCTAGCATTGAAACAAAACCATTACTGTTGGGGTTTAACTACTGAGATTATGCCTTACTTACTAAGATGTATTTGCGTTTTTTTGTTTGTTTGTGTAATCAGAATAAGCCCAGTTTGATCATGTTGTGTTACCTTGATAGAATATCAGATGTTTCACTCCACACATTTGCTTCTGTATGTGAGCACTGCTTTGGTCTATGTAAGTATTTATCTGCATGACTATACTTTTAATAGCCTACAGATGATGGAATTCACTATTCCTCTTAACAGTATGAAGACTTCATTTGTATAATTGCCTGAATCTTCCATATTTTGGGGGAGTTTTATGCTTTTACCCATTCTTCCAATGTCATCAGCCTGTTTTCTTTAGGAAGCTGAATCTCCATTAAGTATCTCTGCTGTGAGGGTTTGTATCCTCTTATAGACTAGAAAAGCTGTTCTCAGGTCCCTGTTTCCAAAAATCAGTCCTCGGGAGCAGACTAGCCAGTAGCCTAGACCAAGGGCAACACTAGAGGGAAGTCATGTCTGGCTTTCAACTTGAACCTAATGCTTCTGGCTTCATTCTCAGACAAAGTACACATCTGTGGTCCTTTCCTGATGGCTCAGAAGTCTCTAGGAGTCAGGGCACTGTACCCCAAAGCAGCATCTTGACAATTCATTTACCCTTCCAAGCTTCAAATGGTTCTCATGATCTAAATTGTAAGAATGGTTTTGAAAGGATACTTTTTACAATAACCATCTCATTCTCCAAATTTACAAAGACTGTGACAGAACAGTGCTTTACATTAGGATTTGAGGGTTTTTCTGACAAAACCCCCATCCACCCAAATCTTTATCACTGACTGGTGATTTGGAGAATGGTGCCCACAGGCTCAGCTGTCACAGTATTTGAATACTTGGACTCCAGTTGGTAGAACTGTTTGGGAAGGATTAGGGGAGGGCCTTGAAAGAGGTGTCACTGGGGTGGGATTTGAGGTTTCAGAAGTCCACACCAGGCTCAGTTAACTCCCTCTCTATGCCAGGCACAGCTCCAGTACCATGCATGCTGTCCTGCTCCCCACCGTGGTCATGGACTTGACTTTGAAGCTAGAAGACCCTTTAATGTGTTTCTAAGTTTCCCTTGGTCGTTCACAGCAACAGAAAAGTAACTGACTTCTTGATTTCAGGGACATTATGAGAGCAAAAGTGAATGTTGTCACAGCACCTTACCCTGGATGTGGTTTCTATGCCCGTCTTTTAATATTTTAGTTGAATTTTCCTAAGTGGAAAATACCAATTCATATAACCCATTCAACTTCCAGTCTATGAAGGGTTTTTTTCATAGGCTGATTTCTTTTGTTAACAAGAGAGAAAGCCAATTTAAGTCTCCCAGAGAGAAGCTTCTGTATCCACAGCAAACCTGGGTGGGCATCTATCAGATTAGGGGTAATCTTGGACAGTGTGGCCAAGTCTCAGGGGCTCAAGATCCCCATGCAATTCTATTAATTCACAAGCTATGCTCAAAAGGATGCTGCTCCTACGTCACACTCCTCGGCCCTGGGGAAGCTTTGAATGAATATGAAGCAGCAATGAAGGAATAGGCCTCTTGGTTTCTATCTGTCTATCTGTTAATAACTGCTGAAATTTAGCTGATGGACTTAGTGACTTCACTCAATTGTTTTTTAGGTAAGAACAGGGAGGTAAGAGATCAAAGATCCAAGCACTCCCCCAAAACAGAATGAGAAATCAGGTGTTTAGAATCTAGATTAGCTTCTCTGCAACAGGCTTCTGGGGTGTTTCTCTGCATAGAGTGCTCTGGACATCTGGGCAAGCATACCCTGGAAACTTAATTCACTCACAGGGGACCAGCCCTTCGGCCCTCTTTCCAAGGCTCCCCTCTTACCAGCACTGATTTAAAACCAGAACATATGGGGCTGGAGAGATGGCTCAGCGGTTAAGAGCACCGTCTGCTCTTCCAGAGGACCTGGGTTCGATTCCCAGCACCCACATGGCAGCTAACAACTGTCTGTAGTTCCAGTTCCAGGCAAACACCAAGGCAAATAAATAAATAAATAAATAAATAAATAAATAAATAAATAAATAAATAAATAAAGTTAAAAAAAAAAAAAAAAAAAAAAAACCAGAACATAGCCTGCTCATGCATGCATACAGCCATTGCCTTCACCTTCCCCAAGAGCTGGAGCTAATGCATGTGCCCTGGCAAGTAACCACCATATCCTCTGAAACCTCTAAGAGCTGAAAGTAGGCATCCTTCCTCTGCTGTTCAAAAGGCTGAAATGATCCTATAGCTCCCCACGACTCACCCTTCCCAGAGAAACAGGAACTTTGTCTTCTGCCAGCTTCATGGTAATGAGACTACGCTCAGTTTGTGCATCTAGATATATATACCAAGTGCCCACTGCCCGTCCCACTTAAGAACCTTTGTGCTTACTGATGCTTTGTGCTTCTGCTTCTTAAAAAAGTATCTGGGGCTTTTTTACCAAGATGCCCTCTAAGTGGAGATGAATGGTGCAATCTTGCTGTTTCCTTTGATGACAGGATGAAGGAAGAAGCACATGAGCCCACTGTTCTGATCCATGCGTCCTTTATTCCATTACCAACCACCGTGCCACATTCAGGCAACAGCACACAAACTGGCAACCAACGCAATCCAGTTGTACAACAATCTGAGGCTTACAGTACATTTAAGGCTTTTAAATTTTAAAAGAAGAAAAGAACTAAAATAAGACCAAATGACGCCAAGCCCAATCCCCCAACCAGTACAAGTAATGTAGCAATCTTGAGCATTTCATTTCTGATGTTCACCCGGTACAACTCCAGTGTCAAAACCCAAAGAACTCCTAAACTAAGAAATCAGCTTAGGGTAATTTTAATTACCTAAATTCTTCAAAGCAGAAACTTGAAATTTTTGTCTTGGAAATGTTATAAAAATTTTAATAGCAAAACATAGGAATAAAAACATATTAACAAAATGTATTCAATCATTTACAATACAAACAAGAAATCTGCAGTCTGTCGTTGTAGCCTGACAAAAGAAAACTACCCATTAAGAATCTGTGCACAATGTCATTGCAAATATGTACAGGACTTTAAAAAAGCCGACAGAAGGACTTTACAGAAGGAAAGTCGGCCAGTTTTTATTAGACCAACCAGACAATCAAAATATTAAAACTCTTGGCTAGTAATAAATTTACACTTAAAAAAACCCCAGTTTCCTGTTGTTTAAGAATATTCCAGTTGTATTTATATGGTTACAGTTGATGAAGCTGTTGTTTACTGATAGTTCCAGTAAATTACTCTTCAATTCATGTGTGTGGGAAAGACTGGCATGTTAACACAAGTTAATGGAGGATTTCTCACAACAGTTTTCCAGTTACACTACCATAGCTTCACAAATGGATCTCACCCACGGCACCAGTGCTGAGAGTGTCGCAGGTCAAACACTGGCTCATGGGTGAGAGGGTGATCCTGCACCGGTTGGGGAATCAGAGGTGACAGCGAGGGAGACAGACTTGATCACACTTTAGGATGTCTAGGATGGTGGGAAACAGTCCCCACGCTCAGCTCTCGTTCCCACTCCTGCACAGTCATGCAGCTGACACTTCAGCTGCTCAGCCTAACGGAAGGTGGAGATTAAGTACAAAAGACAGACTCTGTTAGCTCTTTAAGAATACCCCAAGGGCTGGGCCCTTCTCTGTGGTATTGGGTATCACTGTTAAATCCAGTCAAAGCGTGTGCAAACACGGATGGATCCCCCTTCACAGTAATGAGGTAAGGTCGGCCGCCATCTTCAGGAGTTTGGAAGCTCGTGCGATATGAACTGTTTTAGTCGTTCTAGGTACTGTGCATAGAGCTCTATGTCATTGTGCCCGGCCCCCTCAACCCACAAGGGCTCCACAGCACGGGGACAGCGCTCGTACATCGCCAGGCCATGGGAGAAATCGATGACCTCGTCCTCGGTACCATGAATGACCAATACAGGAGAGGTGACTTTAGATATCTTGTCAATGCTGCAAGACAGAAATGGGAGAGGGGGAGACAAAGATTCCTTTAGTCATACTCACAGGAGAAGTACTGCCCTGAAAAGCAGGTCAACATCACAGCTGGACAGTACAGAGCTTGGTCATGCCCTCAAGACTAACAGTGGTACCCAGGTATATAGGTGATGAACTCATAACAACACGCTGTAATGGCTCAGCTTTCTTTTTTAATTGTTTTTCTAGTAATCTTTTTATTCTTTAACATTTTTCTTAATTTAGAATCATTTAGGGTTTTATATATATATATGTATATATACATATATATACATACACATATATATATTGTATGTACATATAGGATTCAAGACTACTATATTGCAATTATTTTAAAAATATAGTTTTATTAAAAACATCAAACTAGCAAACTAGTACCTAATATATTTTTAGATATCTATGTTTTGAGAAGACTTTAAACAGGTCAACACTGGAAATATCTCAATGACTGTCTCTGCAAAGTAGGACTGGATGCTGCTCCAATTCTGAGAACTCTTCTTTAAGAAACAAATCCAGGCTGGCTTTAGTCCCAGCACTCGGGAGGCAGAGGCAGGTTGATCTCAGTGAGTTCAAGGCCAGCCTGGTCTACACACTGAGTTCAGGACAGTCAGAGTTACACAGTAAGAAGACTCTGTCTTGAAAAAATAAAGAAGCAAATCTGGGCTGGAGAGATGGCTTGGTGGTTTAGAGCACTCACTGCTCTTGCAGAGGACACATGGTGGCTCACAACCACTTCTAACTCCAGTTCCAGGAGATCCGATGTTCTCTTCTGGCTTCTTTGGGTACCAGACATACATGTAGTGCACATACATGAAGGCAAAACACTCTTACATACATAAAAAATAATCTAAAAAAACCTTTTTTTGAAAGAAGCTTCATTTCATAAAGGCAGAGGCTTAACTTTTTGATAAAAAACAGCAACGCTTAGCTCAAAAGCTTAACATGGTGTTTAGATTTTACTCCAACTGCCTTTGTTTATAAAAACCAAATCCACTCTCAAGGGTGAACTGTCAAGGATCTTCAAAAGACTGTACTTTCGGCTCTGAAAACACATCTCAGAGAGGAGCTGAAAGCACCATCAGCGTTTGTCCAGCTGGGTGCCTGGGCGACTGCTCTGGTGCAGTGATGGTCCATTAAGCCATGAATAAACGTATCTTTCCATTTGTCCTTCTGCCCAAGGCCTGCTTGCTCCTGATTCCTTTTTATAGTTGATCCTAGTCAGGCTTGAAAAGACACAAATGGGTCTATTTGTGGGAGTCTCTCTGATAAAGTAACAGCTAACATTCATCACAGCTGAGCACTCCGTGCAGTCCACATGAAATCTCATTTAATCCTTATGAAACAGGACCCAGGAGGAATTGCCTTCTGTTTGATCAGGGAGGGAACTGAAGCTCAGGGAGAGTATAAAATAACAGGCACCAGGCCAAAGAGATACTAACATCAGCTATACATTCCAAAGGTCTACAAATGACTGCCACAGTTTATCAACAACCCAGGAAGCTGCTAACTGCTTGAAGGCACCCCAGAAGCCACAGGATCTGCAAAGATCACTTTCTGTGGCCATGTGCAGTCTTGCAGAATACAGAAATCTTACCTGAAACCTATTCTTCCCCTGGATTTAATATTAAAGTGCCTTCCCTTATAAGCCTTCAATTACACTCAATTAAAAATGATATTTACTCATCAGTTATGAGAGGCCTCCTATGTTCCATGCTGCTGTCTATGGAAGTCTCTCACTGTCTGCAGAGAGCATCTGAAGTTGGAAGCCACTGTCTGACTCTCATACAAAGGTAGAGAACAATCAACATTCAAGTATGAACAGAACTCATTTTCATTACCTGAAAGAAACTGAAAGTGTCTCCCCTTTCAGAAAGAAAACAGTCTGCCATTTGGTAGCAAGGGATACTATACTTTTTTAAAAAAAAAAAAAAACAAAAAGTTTGCCAATTCAATTAATGATGAAAGCCAGTTCAGTCATGAATGGCTTAAAATATATTCCATCAATAATTTAGGGTGCTGAGTAGCAGTGGCCTCTTTGTCTCTAACCTTATGAAGCTGGCGACGTCATTGCTCTTGGCCTGATCTGTAAAGAGTACAGTAACATGAACAACTTTCGAAAGCTGCTGGGAAGGCTAACTGAAGGGATAATAGCCACAATGCCTGGTGGATCAGACAAATAGCATTTGTTGTTGGTTTGTTATTTATTAATTAATTAATTAAATGCAATTCGTTAAAATAGAATTAGTTTCAATGGCTGCATTTTAAGGTATAGGCCTATCTCATCATTTTGTTGCTAGGGTAACTCCTGGAAATGCTTCCCACAAACACGCAAAATATCCATCTTTAAGCAAACTGTCTCTCATTACCAATTCAGCACAAATAAGGCCACTTTGCAAGGCACATGAACCCTACTTAGTATTCGCAGCCACAGCACCAGAAATACAGGGTTTCAGTGAAGCCTGGTACAAGATGCAGAGTTGAGGGTCAGCCTAGGGAGCTAACAGAGGTTTCTTCTTGAGATACTGTATTTTCTTCTTCAGCAAGAACAAACTGGTGGCAATTAATAGGTCAACCAAAGTCTTAAGACTATGTATTACTCCTGCTGATGCTTTTTTGGAAAGTGTAATACAAGCTGGCTGGTTTCTGCATTGTACTATGAGAAAAAGCTAGGGGGTAAACATTCTAAAAATACTTCTCACATTATCACTTAAATACAAAAAACAAAACATATAGCCAAGAAATAACTCGCAAAGAAAGCACTTTGCTCACAGCTTTGATATTCTCTCTTCCATTAAAGGGAGTTAGAGAATATAGCATGGTCTCCAGGGAGGTAATGTCAGCAGGGACGGGCTTAAGATTGGGAAAAGGAGGTGGTCTTCTCAACCACCCCCAGGAATACCTTTCTATTCTTTCACAAAGATTACCCGAGCATGTAACTTTCCCCTCGTCCACATCCTCTGACTGAAAAAGAGAATCTTATACATGTGTATGTTTTTATCTCAGACCTGGGCTAATTGCATCTTTACATTTCTTCGTGTTGAGCAATGCAGGTCCCTCTGAATAAATCAACACTGAAATGGAAGTTCCTTCAGGACATGCTGCACATTACAGCTTAATCAATTAGTCCTGGGCACGGGCATAGCCAAGGTTCTATTCATCATCTGGAGACTGAAGTTCCAGTGTGCTACATTTGCCTCACATTCCCAGTGGTGCCCTGTGGGGCTGACGTGGGGGATGCTCAATCAATACTGGAAACTGCACAGATGTAGACTCTGAACACTGGCTAACTTCTCACTCGTCCAGTTCTGAGCTTACCTGGGGAAAGCATCAAAACAGTATGTTTTCCTGGTATCTGGAAAAGCAACCCGCAAACCAGACATCAGAGGGGAATGGAGGATGACTGCTGCACACTCATATCTCGAGGCCAGGTCCACAGTGGGAACGGTCCCAATGCTCTGTCCATAGAGGATAATGTTCTCCGGACTCACGCCATACCTAAGGAAAGCAGACGTCACACTTTTTAATAGATGGGGGCAGGGATGATGACAATATTTTAAGCTCACAAGAACTCCTACGTTAGCTTAAAACTGTTATCATCTAACTTGGATATTTTAGCATAAAATGAATAATTTTTTATAAAAACAAACAACAAAGGCCTGTTGTGTGAGGTTTTTAATTTTGTTTGGGCCAGAGGTATGACTTGCCCACAGCTGTGCTTTTATTTTTTTTTAAAACAACTTAGACATTTATATTAACTTTATTTTTGACTCTGTATGGGCCAGAGGTCTGCCTTGTCTGGTTTTGTTTGTTGTGTGAGCTACAAGTTTGGACTTGCTTGTGGCTGCTTTTATTTTTTAAAAATGACTTAGACGTTTATATTAATTTTATTTTGTTTGCCTATTTTAATTTAATTTATTTTAATATGCCTATTTTTAGGCATATTGTTAGCTAATTTTTTTAATCTTAATATAACTCATTTTTATTAATCTATCTGGCCACATGGCCATTTTATAACTAAATGACTAAAAATCTGTCTTCTTAAAAATAACAAGTGTTAACTTCATTCCTGGCTGATTATCTAAACAAACGCCCTGTAAGCTTCAAGCATGCAAGCAGGCACACTAAATAGATGGAAAACAATTCTTAAAAAGCTATCAAGGGTATTCTAAGATCACCTAGAAAGGACAAAAAGAAAGACAAATGGGTGGGGCAGAGGAAGCACAGACATCTAATTAAAACAAAACACACAGTACCTAGTTTTGTTATCACATGAAGATGTGCATTAAAGCAGTTATTTTATTCCCGAGAGACAGAGGAAAATGAGAAAGTAAGACAGCTCCAAGGTGGAATGTACCCCCATGACTGCTAACAACTATCTAAGTTACAGATGATCATAAGCTGGCAAGTGTCCAGCTTTTAATGACCAATGTGATGCACACTGTAACAAGACACAGAACATTGCCACTCTGCACTCTGTGCAAGTGATACACTTCTTCCCAGATGAAACCCTCCCCTGTCCCATCCCTGTCATCTTGGAGGCCTCTGGAATCCTCTGGGAAGCTCTAGCCATCTCTGTGCATGTGCATTGTACAGAGGTTCTAGCTGAAGAAGGTGCCATCCCGAGGGCTGGGTTTAGATGAAAGGGAGCTGAGTTCTAGTGCCCACCCTCTCTGCTCCTTCCTGACCACAGACCCTGTGTTCTTGTTGTCCTGCCTTTAACCACTGCGCTCAAACTGCAACCCAATAAAAACCTGCCTCTGTCAAGTTGCTTTCATTACTTCTGTCACAGTGATGAGGAAAGTAATACAGAAAAGACTGAACAACAGAATGCGTTACCTTATGGAATGAGTATAAATTGCTACAAAAAACTTGGAAAAACAATCTGGCAATCTGACATTAGCTGTAACACTAATGATAACAGGTGTAAAGTGTATAAACCCACCAAAATGAAATGTTATTGCTTACTGGTCACTTGACAGCAATATTGTTAACTTGAAGCAAAACTGAAAAACAAAGCTTTGAATCCCTACAAGTCAGGATAGTGATGTTGATGGAACAGGGGAGAGTTTCATCTGGGAAGAAGTGTATCACTTGCACAGAGTGCAGAGTGGCAACGTTCTGCGTCTTGTTACAGTGTGCATCATATTGGTCATTAAGCTGGACACTTGCCAGCTTATGATCGTCTGTAACCAGAGTTTAGATAGTTGTTAGCAGTCATGGGGGTACTGGGAACTGTACCCAGGTTCTGTGCAAATGTTCTGAACCACTGAATCAAATCACCTCTCCAGTTCCTAAAAAGAGTGTGAAATGGGAATGATGGCATACTTTCAGGTAGTAAAACTCAATGATTTTTTTTTTTTTTCTTCTTTCAGATCTCATTCAGCCTAGAAAATCGAATCTATGGTGCTTCTTTTGGGAGTCTACAAGGAAAGGCTAAGTAAAAGCCCCATGGGACTCAAGATGCAGCTCACAGAAAAGGGACACCATCATGCTTCAGGCCAGCAGGGAGTCACTCCATGGATGGCCATGGAGGAGCTCAGGACAAACCCAAGAAGCTGCTGCACCTAGTACCAGAGTCAGTCAGTGATGGAACTGGGAAGCATGAGCATGTGTAGATAAGAGAGGGCCAGAAAAGACACACAGGAAGCAGACTTCACAGTAAGTGAAGACCACAATAAGAGACACAAGTGTGTTCAAAGATTACTCCACTTGGCATCTGCTCAGTAGTTATTTGGCACTATCAGCTTGAGAATGAGAAGGAAGAAAATGTCTAATAAATCAAGAAGTTATGGAAAATAACTGGCCAACAGCTTGTGCAAGTTCATAGGAACTCAAAGTAATCAACACAGGCCAGTTCTGCCTAAGGCTACCTCAGGGAGCTAGCTACTCTATGGGACCTGGGGCTCAATGCAGTTGTGTGTTCACAGGTCATAAGATTCCCTCCATCTGGAAGGATGGGTGAATGGCATCTCTTCTGCAGTGGGGAAGGTGCGGAGTCAGTGTTTCACACTTGCCATATTTCTTCTTCCTTTTGTGTGTTCCTTCTGCTTCCTTGATCATATCATACAACAGCCTCAATTCTTGGTATTTTCTAGAATCTCTTCCTAATTATTTCCATGCAGAATTCCCAATGTCAGCTTCCAACAGTAGCAGATGTATTACAGCTGTGCAGCAGCTCAATAAATGACCAGATAGCCTGACTTCTCAGCCCCTCTTTGTGCTAATTTCTTCTTAGCTTTCAGCACATCACATCACATTTCACAATTCCCCAGGGTGACTCTGCATACCGATTTTCCCATCTTTCTATTTCCTTCCAGTCCCATACCTATGGGCTGGGAACCAAGAGGAATTCTCCTGAACATCCTCTTAGACACTAAGCCCGATCCATTCCCGTCTTTGAGATGCTTTCCAGACGCCCTGCCTTTGCGACACAGGTTGCTGGTGGGTACACATGGTGGCATCTTGTGTGCAACTGACCAGGGGCAACTGTCAAGGTGATGAGCATCTCTATTTCAACAATCTGGGGTCAGTTCTGAAGATCTTACTGGCACTGCCTTTATATCCTTTCCCAGGGGGCTTAGATTGCACAGGGGTCCTTCAATGCTGACTTCTAATCTGCCCCCTTGTGTGAACCATCCCATGACTATGAGAAGCAGGTGTCCTAGTTTCTGAATCTCAGCCAGGTTTCAAGTCCCCTACCTCAACTGACTCACGTTAATGACACACACCAGGGCAGGTCTTGGGTATCACAGATCTGAAAAATGCCCATGTTAGACCTGCCTTGCTCCCAGATCTATCCACATAAACTTCCACAATCCTCATTCCAGTCCACCTCTCACTCTCACAGCATAATGTACCGGTCTGGAAACAAAGCAGAGCAAATCATCTTTTATCACATTACTTTCTAATCAAACCCTTCAGCAAATTTCTATATCCAAGCCTACACATCCAAAGGAACCACTACTTGGCCCAGATAACTATCCCAACCTTTACTATCCAACTGGCCCTTCTGCCATGCAACTTCTTGCTGCAAAGCTCAACTTCTTGCTGATCATAAATTACAAAGCCCTCAATACCCTTCATCACTGCCAACTACTGGGCCCGGCAGACTGCAGTTCTACCTTGTTCCCACACTCTCCTAATGCCTCTAGCCCACCCATAATATTGTTTTGCTTGAGCTGTTCATTCATGTCCACAAAAGTGAGGTTAGGGGTAGATGATGAGGGACTCTGCTGCATGCAAGCCCTGCACTGCTTGTGGAGTGTAAGCCCACCTCAGGTATACCTTTAGGGTGTCCAGGACTAAAGGTGATTCCAGCCAAAGGCTACTTGTGTAAGATAGAGAAACACACACACACACACACACACACACACACACACACCACGCACCGCCTCCTCTCTCCACCCCTGCCCTGTCTGATTCAGATACGAGTTTCTCTGGCTCAGAGCTTGCCTAGTAGGCTAGGCCAGGCTGGCTAGTAAACTCTGAGAATCTGCCTATCTCTGCCTCCTTAGCTCATGGGGTTACATATGTGCACCAACATGCCTGTGCTTTTCACACGGGTTCTAAAGACCAAATTCAGATGCTACAAACAGAGTCATCTCCTAGTTTCAAAGGCTATTTTTAAAAAAGAAATTAAAACTAAATTCCATGCATACTTAATATTTCTAGGATATAAAACTCACTGAAGTCTGACGTTTTGGAGATGTTGGACAGGAACAGAATCTCCGATTTTCGGCACAGTGAAAAGGAAAGTCAAATTAATACCCAATAAGCATATAAACTTTGGTCTTAGGGGTATGACCTAAGGTTTTCTTGAAACAACACTCAAACTCTCAGTGAGTGTATGAGGAAGCCAGGGTCCTGGGTAGCTCTCTGCAATCAACAGAGTGATGTGCAGACACACCCTTGCACATCTCCACGTTTGCTTTCAGCCTCTCCAAATGTCCACCATGGTTTTGTAACCCAAGCTACATGCAGTTCAGGAGTGGCCTGAAGTCAGAGACACCATGAGCCTCTCTCCCAGCATTGACAGGTGTTGGCAGGGAGACCCACCCTGGAGGCTGGGAGTGCCAGAGAGCCCAGGCCCATGACAATTATCACCTATAACATCAAAGTCGTTTGTTTTTGTTTCAATGTAAGGCTTTCTTCTCTCCACAGCACAGCCCAAGCACAGCCTCCCTGAGATACCCTGCATCCTGTGTGAGTTAATGGGCCTCGACTTTGTCCTTTGTCAAAAGCTTCCTCATTTATCTTCAGAAGTGTGCTTGGCACAGTTCTGCTGGCTTTGAAGTCAACATTTTAAATATTTCAGAGCTAGAATTCCTAGGGGAAATTTCTAAAGTCATAGGATGAAGACAAATACACACAGTAGTGGGAATGTTAATTGAAGGATGGGGTCTGAGGATAAGGAGAAACCCTTATCTAATGTGGAGTAAAACTGCAGCGCAAAACAGCAAACAGACCAGCTGGAGAGGGAAGCAGGTGTGTACACAGGCTAACCCCAGCCAGCCTGGGTCCTTTGCCTCCAGGCAAAGTTATAGTGAGCTGACTGGGGACTTTCTGGGCACAGAAAGCTTAACTCACATTCATGAGCTTTATAGTTTAAGTATGAGGAAAAAGAGAAAAAACACCCATCACAAAGGACATGTTGATTTCCCCTCTCTCTTTTTTTTAATATTTATTTTTATTTTATGTGAATTGATGTCTTGCTTGCATGTATAACTGTGTAAAGGTGTCCGATCTTGGAATTACAGACAGTTGTTAGCTGCCATGTGGATGCTGGGAATCGAATGCAGGTCCTCTGGAAGAACAGTCAGTGCTCTTAACTGCTGAGCCATCTCTCCAGCCCAATTTCCCCTCTTTCAAGGTACATCTTTATATGTCTGGAGACCTCTTGGCAACTGAGAAGCCAAAGCCTCCTGCACTGGCTTCCCCAAGTGTTTATTCTAGTGGTGAACAGGAAACATTCAAAGAATCTGCTACATGGTACTGCTTGAGAGAGAAAACATTTCCAGGCTATTGGCACAGGCTATGTTTTAGTTAATTTACTTGTTGTAAACTGCCCCCCTCTAGAAGCTTTACAAATGTGAACACAATTAGTTTTCCCTCTATACCGCTTACAAAATCAAACAAGTCAAATACACCGTGAAAAGTGGTCTTGTTGGTTTCAAGCTACAAGGAGGTGGGAGTGGGGTAAGTTATGTGCCACGTGCCTTTGAAGGAATAGAGTAAACAGATTCAAACTGAGAACAGACAGGAAAATAGGTACAAATGAAGGCAAAATGAACAATACGGCTAGGAGGTTTACGCCACACGCAGAAGGGAGAGCATGGGCGTGGGGAGTTGGGAAAGCTAGAAGTCAATCAGAGGAGGCAGAGCTCCTGGGAGGGAAAGCAGCTCAGGGGACCAGGTTAGAGGGGTGCGTGCTACTCAAGATTAGTAGAGACGCCTGCAGCACGGAGAGCCCTGGAATACAGCGTATGGCTGCAGGTTGTGGTCTGGGTCAGGTCACAGGTGGAAGAAGACACCTGTTTAATCAATGTGTACATTGCACATGACGCATGACAAGAAGGCTCCAGGGAAGGGAGAGGAGGGCTGACAACAACGGGCTAAACAGGAGTTGCAAAAGAGGTCAGCTAGAGCTAGTCAGAATTTCGTTTCACTAGGGAGTTTAGCTTGGGAATATATTGAGTTTCGGGAAACTGTAAGTCATCACCACCCACGGCAACTGCTACAACTCCATAAATTCAACTGTGCCTGCTGGGTACAAACTTCCCAGTGTGGCTGCTTAAGGCCACCTATGCTACTGCCTGTAGGCCTGCACCAACTGCTCTATAAATAAGCCTAATAAACCAACTCATTGGTTCCTCCAGAGTGAACTTTGGGAGAACTGTAACCTTTTGTCTCTGGGACTTCAGGAGAAAGGGTAGATATTGTTTAGTCTCAGCCCCTGCCCAAGGAGTTCTGGCAATATATCTTATCAAGATTAACTACAAAATCTTCTCAAACCTGTCTGATGTTCATGCTAGAAAGACCACCCTTGATTACAAAGCTTTATCCTCTGCTACAATTCAGAAGCTGGCTGGCTGAAAGAGGCAGCTTGGGTCATGTCTATGTATGTGAATACCAGCTCAGTTCACCCTGCGTACTAAAAGTTTCCAGAACCCCTGTGGGATAATACTGAAAATATTTTTCATTTGTATTTGTTTAATAATATGCTGATTGGCCAGAAGGCAGGCAAGAAGTAAAGGTGGGGCAACCAGAATAGGAGAATTCCAGGGAAGAGGAAGAGCAAAGCAGACTCCAGCCAGATACAGAGGAAGCAAGATGAGAATGCTGCTCTGAGAAAAGCCACATGGCTAAACATAAATAGAATTATGGAATTATAGAAGAATTTAAGCAAGTAATATGCCTGAACTACTACTGGACCAACATTTACTATACTATTAAGCCTCTGAGCTAATTATTTTTATAAGCAGCTTCAGGACTGCAGATCTGGACCTTGGCGCTAGGCAGGACAGAAAAACTGCACCACTACAAATACTATTTCAATGTGGTGCCGTACATTCACACAAAGCCTAAGAAAGCTTAAAAAGAGTTCTAGAACACAGAAATAGCCAAAACCAGCTTTCTAGCTGTGTTTCTCATGTGGGCCATGGTACAGAGTGGCATGCCAGCTTGAGCTACAACATGGTGGGTTCCTGAAGTCTCACAGGAGCCTTGGTATAAGCATGAACTGCATATGACAGGTTTAAGGTTTCTGTTCATACAGACAAAAAGGGAACAGAGGCACACCTCCTTTAAGAGAGGCTTCCTGACTCAACCTTAGCAGCAAAACCCTAGAGGCTCTTTTAAAAAAAGTCCTTCTGCCAAACACTTAAACGAGGTTTATGAGCAGCAGGCAGAGATGTTCTCCTTGGTGACAGTGAGGCCCCTAAAGTCCTCCCAGTTGGGTGGTAAGTGTGGTTCCTGCCTCCTCTTACAGACTAAGGACCTGGGTGGAGCCAGCTGCCATAGCCAAGTCTTTAATCCTAGCCACGCCTTAGCAGGTGTGGTCAGAAAAGAGACATATACAGTAAAGACAGATTTCAGATGAAAAAACTTCTAAACAGTTTAAAGTGTGTTTAAAAATATGTGTAGGCTGAGAGAAAAAAAAGATACAGAAAGTCCTTAAGAAAAAAATAGAGTAAAAAATTAATAATAAGTCATGTAAAGATAGAATATACACCAAGAATCTGGATACTGCATGTTGTGTTACTTCTGAGCTGTTTCGACTGCAAAGGAAGTAGCAAGAGCTGCTGAAAGACATTTGATTATAAATGTTGCTGGATTAACCCTGCCTATATGTTTAATAAATTCCTTGACTTCAAAATTGACTTTTGGAGAAGAGGTTTTGTTTGTATTTTTACAGAAAATGAAAGGCTGTGGATTTATTCTGGGTTAAAGAAAATAAGGTTTGACCAAGGCAGACCCCTAAAAAATGGGAATAGATGGCTCAGATGATCCAACGTTTCAGAGCACCTCTGTTGCAGTTTTCTCTGAATTCTGCATTTAGAACAGCTTCAAGGCTACTCACTGAAATTATCCAGTCTCACAGACTGCTCTACTCAGAATTTCCCATAATCCTAAATTTTCCTTGAGCCCCCCTAAGAAGATTACCATCACCCCCAAGCAACAGGAAATAGTCTACAGAACTATGCCCACATTCTCAAAAAATGGATTATGGATATTTGTCTTTGCTAGGATGCCAGTTACTAGTTGTTATGGATAATGGTCAGGAAAAAATAAAAAGGAAAATGTGAGATAATGCTGTAAATATTTTTCACTTGTATTTGTTTAACAAAACACTGACTGGCCAGAAAGCAGGCAGGAAGTAGAGGTGGGTCAATGAGACTGGGAGAATTCTGGGAGGAAAGGCAGAACAGGAGACAAGAAACAGAAGAAGAAACCTGAGAATGCTGCACTGAGAAAAAGGTACCATGCCACATAGGTAAACATGAATAGATAAGAATCATGGGTTGGTTTAAGTAAGAGTTAGGCCAAGTATTAAGCCTGATCCATAGGCCAAACAGTTTATAATTAATATAAGCCACTGTGTGATAATTTGGGACTAAATGGCTGTGGAAATGGGTGGACAGGACAGAGAAACTTCTGACTATGGATGTTCAAGCCTCTTATGCAAAGTAGTGTAGAATTTGCATATAAACACTGCAATTAAAATCATCTCTATACTGCTTACAATACTTAATTTTATGGCTTATGGTATAATGAAAAGGAAAAAGCCTACATGTTCAGTGCTGGAATGTTCAGTACAGGCTAGGCACAGGCACAGTAGGCCTAACTACAGCCTACAGTATTCAATGGGTGCTGGAGAAGCTGGCCTGAGAGGCAGGAGGCCACCTGCACGTGTACATATCACTCTATTCATATGGAACTGTCTCAGTACGGTACTCAACAAACAGCAAATTAAAATTTTGCTTTGGAAAATGTTCTGGAATCTAATCCTCCACCTCCCAGAGAGTCCCAATTTGTAGTTGGTGGAATCCATGGCTGCAGAACCCATGGATAGGGAATACTTACTTCAGTGTTTTGCTAATGGCAAAGACTCTGAGAAGGATCAAGTGCTCAGATTCCATTTGTAATGATAAAATAAAATGCACAGGACACAAAAGCCTCTAAAAAATACAGCTTACAGGAAAGCTTGCAGGGGTGCTGTGCAATGCTTATCAACTAAGCCTTTCTTTGTGTTTCTCTAAATACCCACTAGGCTGTGACTCTTTCTTTTGCAAAGCACTATCCACCTGTTTACAAGGAGTCCTTCTAGCCAAGATGCCTGCAATTTCCTTTGGAAAAAGAGATTAAGGGGAAGGTTCTCTGACAACTCAATTTTTTCTGACATTCAAAAATGTTCCCAACTCCAACTCTCTGTCAAAGCAAAAATAAATAAAGCCTGACATGACTTAATTTTAATATTTTAAAAACTATCTTTCAAAGAAAACTACAGTTCTAAAGAATATAGAATTAACTGTCTCTGGATCTGTTACAATTAAAATAGAATCACTTACTTGAATTCATCTAAATATAATTTGGCATGAAATTATCCCGATGATAATCAGACTCTTGGCATTCTGCAATTATCTGACATGCAGGAAAAGCCAGATAATGCTACCTCCCCGACAAATACCTCCTAGCAGGTGAGAGCGCAGCTGCCCTGGGTCCTCTGGAATTTGAAACTGGTTTAAGGCGGAATCCGATTATTAGCACTGGACAAGAGATCAGTGGTAAGCGGAACACAACTACAGGAAACAGTTAAATACAATCCTCTAAGAAACCCACTGAAAGCTAAGGTGCAGGTGTCATGAAAGCTCTCCTATGGGAAGACAAAGCTTGAAAACCCAACTTCATGGCTCACTTGACTGCCAAGGCACAGTCACTTCTTAGGACGGGAACATAGTGAAGTACTTGCTCTCACTCTAAACACATTCCCAGGAGCTGTGGGAGACCTGCAATGTGTGAAGCTTTCCTGCATGACACTGCCTTAACAAGACTGGGACATTACAGGGACATCAGCTCCTGCAACGAAAAGGTTTCCACTACAAGGTCTCAAATGACCACAGAGGAGACAGGACACCTACTCTCTTTGGAGAATACTACATTTGGGACAGTCAGTAGGTCTGAGCCCCTCTGGTAACAGGGTGACTTTTCAGGGTAAAACACAGGATTCCAAGTCTTTCTCAGGGTATCTGTACTCTTGTCTGAATCATGTCGTGGACTGAGGCAGGAAATCTTTGTCACCACACAGACTCCTTGGCAATTACTATGTAGAGGAAAGCTAAATAAAGGGACAGTGAGCCTGGTTCTTCACGCCACTGCCTGAGGACTCGCACTCCCTCTTCGACTTTGACAATGATGGTTCCTGATGAAGCTAGGTGAAGAACGTACCCTGGTAAGCAGTGAAGCACACATGGTCATGACTATGGTGGAGATGTGCAGAACAGGGCAGGAGGAAACCCATGTTTGGGAACAGTGCTCCCAGGTCTACATCTTAGCTTACTACTGCACTACAACAGGAGGACTCCACTATCCTGCTTCTCTGGCCTCGGTGAGGACTGAATGGAGTGAACAGAGAACACTGGGCACAGGGCAGGCCTCACTTCCATACACCCACAAGTGAACCACGCCCTAAGCTCTCTCCTTCATAGTCCTGTCTCCATCCCCTATGCTTTCCATACTGGTGTACATCTCTAATCTCAGGCCTTGCCTAACTAGAATTTTCTGTGGTCCCAGTTATCACAGAACACTACACGGGCAAAGGTTAGCACACTGGCTCACTTGTCTGGCTGTCCTGCCCTACTCTAGACTCATCCTGACTATGCCCCAGACATCTGCAAGGGTACCTCTGGGCAGCTCCAGCCCTTCTCTGAGGCACACCACTTCCTCAGGTGTATTTCATTTGAACAGCAGGTGTATTTCATTTGAACAGAACAGTAACAGAACTCCAACTTCTATACTTGAACACTCAAGAACAGCTGTTAAGGGCTGCATTTGAATGTGCTTCCTCCACCCCCTGTCCAGGACTCTGGGATTATGTGTGTCAGAGATTTGACAGTCTGCAAACAGCAGATGAAACTCTGTGACTCTGAGGCCTAACCCACAGAACCTCCCATTTCCTCTTTTTAGTCAGCCTCAAACAAAGCCTTCAAGGAACTTCAATGTTCTATTTTAATTAAAATACTATATAGGGTACAAATGAAGCAAATCCTATGTCCTTATTTATCGTAAACAGGAAGGCTTTCCTGGCCACTAAGAACACTGAGTACCATGATCAATAATTCAAAATACCCAGCTAACCACGTTCCATTCTACACACGTCACCATAACCAGTTATAATGTCTAATAATGCAGTCTTTGGGAGTAAATGCAAACCAGAGGTATGGCAGGCTCTGCGTGGCTGTGGCAGGCAAGATATGCACAGCTGAGTAATCAGGACAAGACATTCACAACCTTTCTGCTGTTGCTGTTTGGTTTTTTGTTTGTTTGCTTGTTTGTTTGTTTGAAGACAAGATCTCAATATGTAGCCCTGAAACTCACTCGGTAGACTAGGCTGGCCTCAAACTCAGAGACCCACTAGCCTTTACCTCCCTAGTGTTGGGAGCAAAGATGTGCACTGCTATATTGGCCACATGCATCAACTTTTAGGCGGCAAGTCCACTCCTGGGTCTTACACTGTTCTGCCATGGTAATAAAGGCTCTCCTTTGGCAGGACATAATATAACATAGCTCTTGTTTTCAGTTGTTTCAGAAATGGTAATGCCTTCTACAAGTTTCATGCTAACAATGCCCTGGACAGCTCCAGATGCAGACCTGCTTCCTACTCTGAAATGAAACTGTTCTGTAACTCTAAAACCTTCAGACCTGTAACACCTGGATGTATTTATCACCCACACTCAGGTGCCTGTGTGTGTGTGTGGGGGGGGGGGTTCTCTCACTCTGACAACCAGTAGGAACTGAAGAGGCCAGCAGAGGCCAGCAGAAGAGGGTCCCATAGATTATGAGGACAGGGGACATTCAGGCCAGTACCCTAGACTGACTGAGTGGTTAAACCAAGGCAGAGGGATGAAGGTAGTGTGGTAAAATCAGACACAGACATATTTTTGGTCATCCCTTCTACTTTGAGCACAGAATCTACTGTCTTGGAGCAAGGCTTGTCTGTAACTGCCATGCATCTGCGATCAGGGACTTAGAGCTGAATCCCCCCTCCTAAATCCACCTGGCTTCAAACCCTGGTGAAATCCCTGCCAAAATGCCTCTGGGTATTTCAACACATCAAACTTTTAAATTCATTCTCAGTTTAGGAATGTCCACCCATTACTATTTCTAAGACACTACTCCTCTGTTAATTTACCAGTGTTTGAGCTCCCATCAAAGCAATGCATTAGAATAGTCACATCAATCATAAAGATGGATCTTATAGGTAGTAAAAAGTGGGAGTAAGTGTGATGTCAGAGAAATTAAAATGATATAAAATCTACAAAGCAAGACCAAATGATTTCCATAATATCTACTTATATGCATGTTTATCCTGAAGCAAGCATATTTTCTACAACATATTAGAATTCCTACGACTGAAAAAAATGGGAAACATGTGGCTAAGGAATTTAAGAAAATATGAAGATTTTATTAAGATTTCACATCTGCTGTGCTCCACCACAAAGCAAAATTCAAGAGCAAGATAACACATGTATGGATGGCAAATGCCTGAGCTGAGCGCCCCCTCTCCCCCAGACCTCTTAGGAACTAAAGAAAAGGCAGCTCTGACCCTCCATGAGAACAGTGACATGGCTTGTAGGGACTGCCCACTAACCACAAGTACTACTTGTACTCAGTACCAGAACATTTGACTTCTAAGTATGGTCAATCTGTTTCCCAGGGCTGACACTCAGGGGCCTCAACCCAGGCTGTATGTACTTGGCAAATCTATACTTTTAGATAATCCCTTTGGTCACCGAGGTGATAAAGTTTTATCTTCTGAGAATAGTCTCGGCTCTCTTCAAACTTGGAAGGCCCTGAACTTGTTTACCTAGCTTCACTGAATGGGATGTACGGAGTGAAGTCAAGGAGCAGCAGCCACAACTCACTAATCCTAAGTAATGCCCTATGCACAAACCTTATGAAGAAGGTCAGCACTGACATGAGTCACTCATCTGTTCAGTGACAGAAATGGATCAGGCTTGTACCTTGTCCACTCCTGCTCCTTTTCTGCTAGAATAACTTGGCACTGCCCCACTACAGGCTCAACCTTACCAGGTGAAAGCAAGTGGAACAGCCCAACACTCACTACCTGTGGCTCGGGCCTGATGTTAATTGCAGGTCTGGTTCTGCAAACTCTGCACACCGAGGGCCACTTGTAAATGTACATAAGGAAGCTGTGTGCTCATGGCAGGCAAATGCTTGTTACAGCAGTGGCTTGATCTTGTCATCAGCAAGTGCCCAGGGCACAGCACAACCCATTCTATATACCTTGTCTTTGATCCTAGCAACAATCTGGCAGTGCCATCTCTACTACCCAGATCAGGACACTCAGCTTCCTCCAGTCAGGTAAACTGAGTCCAAGTCTGGTGCCTAATTCTGTGTCTCCACGGAACACCAGTAAAGGCTGTGGTGAGGGCCAGTGAAAGCAGCCTTGCTGCACAGTGCAAAATAATATGAAGTCAGGAATGCAAGCCTCCCCAAGTACATAAGAAAGTCACATAATGCCACACTCATGATTCTAAGGATGAAGTACAAATGTTAGGATGAGGCCCCAGACACACAGCCATTTAGTCAGAGCATGGCCGGTGAAAGTGGTATGGCCACTAGCTCCATGGAGCACAGGCATGCGCAGTGATTGGGCAGTCACTTCTTTCTCTCACCCAGCATTTCCAGCTACTGCAAAGATACTCTACTTTCAAAGTCTGGTCATGTTCTAATTTTAAAAGAATGCAATGTTATAACAGTGATGGTTAGCTGAAGGATCAGGAGAGGCTCCAAAAAAATGTGGACTATTCACAGCCCCACCACAGAAGGCTGGCAGGGCACAAAGAATGCACTTTATCACATGTGCAGTGGAGCTCTGAAGTGCCACCTGACAGACGGCCACATAGTTTGAATTTCTCACCTTCGGTTTCTCAAGCAGCCAGATAACTCTGCATCCCCTCCCTAGCCAGCAGACCAGTCTCTGTAGAAATTCCCTGAACAGCATGTTACACTCAGCAAGTCAGAGTTCTGCCATGGAAGGAAGGGGTCAAGGCTCTTAAGAACTGTTCATGCCCTCTATAGTGTTCATAAGTGAGCTAACAGATTTTCTCTCCCTCTTCCTCTGCAGACTGGCCGAGGGCTCCCTGTGACCTCAGCCTTACCTTCAACTGCTAGAACAGACAGCGGGGAGGACACTGGGACAGACTACTAGAAGGGAACCACGGAGGTGTGTGCAAGAGGCTAGGAAATGCTGAAAGGGACTGAGCTCAAGAGTCTCAGTCTCACTGCAATGTGAGCAACCAGAACAAGAATAAAGACTTGGCTAGCCAAGAATAGGAGAAATCCTTGGCATCTCAAAAAAGACTAGGAAAACACTTTTCAGAACAATCCTGAGTCAACAAGAAATAAATCACAGTGATAGCCAACACACAAAACATTGAGAACACCAGCTACTGAGGCAACAAAACTTATTAGCCATTATCTCCAAGCATCCACAAAACCAAAGTCACAGCAACACTAAACTACAATATGAAATTTGGTGCACAAAAGATCTGGGGATGGTAACACGTGCCAAATGCATGGGGCAGGAATCCCAGTCACACCTGCCTGGTGCAGCCCAGCATCCTCAGGACATCAGAGAACCAGTCAAGACATCTCTACTACAAAGGTCTACAATAGTGTAGAAATTGGAAGAGAAAACATTCAGTCTTGAGTTCAGTGGCATTCATTTCTATACAGCTGTCAGTCTGAAGCCTAACAGTCATCATTCTAGTCGTCATTCTTCTGCCATGATAAAACACTGTAAGCAGAAATAGCCAGGGAGGAAAGGGTTTTCAGATAACAGTCCATCACTGAGGGGAGCCCGAGAAGTGACTCAAGGCAGAAGCCCTGGAGGAAGGTAACTTGCTGGCTCACTATTCTCCATATGCAGTCCAAAGTGGGTTGTAACTTTCTGTATCATTAACTATCACAAAGTCCCCAAAAGACAGATTCACAGACCAACCTGACAACTGAGACTTTGGTTCCCTTTGGTGACTTTCAGCTATGTCAAATTGTTAGTTACTTCAGCCTAGGACACTCACAGACAATTGTGTCTCTGAATGAACAGTTTCCCCATGTTAACATGCCTTTTCCTGTGATTCTTGAACAAGCTGACTGGTTATTCTGCAAGGTTCCAGAGCAGAACAACATAAAAATGAGGGTAGAGAGAGGAAATACCACTGGTTACAGGCTGCTGATGGTACTTGTCATAATCAAAACTAGCAAAACTAAAAGGATGCTACTCTGTTCTTATCCAGTGAAACCATAGACAAGGATCCTAAGGAAAAACTGGGAGAAGAAAACTCTACCTTCAAGAAAAGTAGGCATTAAGAAGGCTGAGGAGGAGAGGAAGATGAGGCAGACGAGAGATCACCCCAAGGCACTTTTGTGTGGACCACCATCACCCCAGTGAAAGTCCAGGCCATCCCAGAAGCACTTCTGAGCCTCCTATAGGGCTTCATTGTTTCCAGCCACCCTTCCCCCTCTTACTGCCATTCATCCCTTTATAACAGACCTCACTCTAGACAAGACATTAAGTCAGCAATCAGCCAAAAACTATACAATAGAATACCTAGTTTCCTAATGATGATCCAGAGTCATTAATAAATGATTATGCCATTCATTTTTTGCTTAGAATGAGAAGAAAGCACACAGACAATTTAAACCTGTTTTGTTTTTTTAAATCACAAACTGCTGTCGAGTTTTGAAGTTTAAAAGGACACACACCAGCTCTGAAGATCTGTAAGCTATAGACTGCAGCTCCTCAGAGAAGAATCTGGCTACCTCTTCCCCCTAAATGTCTATCTCCCCCCCCCCTACACACACACACAGTGCTCTGGATCTCTCAAGTAAACAAATCCTTGAGACACCTAGACTTTGGAACTCTACCCTCTCAGTTCAGCAGAAAGTCCAATTTACTTAAATGTCTATCTGCCTGGGCAAACAGCTTTCTCTAACAGCTGGCCACAGCTGATTGGGGGCTCTGACTGTAGGGAAAGCTTTTTACCTTCCTCTGCCTTTGAACATGCATCTGGATCAATGTCCTGTTGGCTGTCTTCCTCCCTGCTCCGCCAGGCTGCCTTGTTTTTAGAAAGCAGGTGGAAACTTGGATGATGCTGGCTTCTAACATTCCACACAGAAACCCACATCTAATGCTAACATTCTCCAAAAGTATTAACAAGATCAGCGACAAGGGGAAACAGGTAAGAACAAATTTACCTGTTTTTTCCCCCTGTGTAGACAGGGTCTTATTGTGTACCCCTATCTGGCTTGGAACTTCCTATGCAGACCAGGCTGGCCTTGAACTCACAGTTCATCCTGTCTGTGCCTCCCTCCTGCTGGGATGAAAGACAAGTTCGGCCTTCAAGAAAGTATTTAATATCAGTGTTTCAAAAAGATTCAAAGCTGGTTTTAAAAAGTTAAACACTAAGCTAGAGACCTGTTCTGGCAACGGTTGACACAGGGAACAACATGGGCATGGTCTTGTGACAGTTCTGAGGGCAATGACACTGTTAAGCACACAGAGTACCCACGTTCCTAAGCAAGCCTGCCTCCCCATAGCTGACCTTCCTGGCAGTCATGCTACTTACTGGCCAGCTGGATCCTGAATCAGCATAACCCCAGCGCAAGAGGCCCTGTGAGACTAGTCTGCTATAGTTGTCCCAGAACGGAAACATTTGAGCTCCTAGGAATCCAAGGGAGGGAAAGTTTTGAGGTCCTGACAAGCGCAATATCCACTGCTTGGAAAGAAACATGCCAGAAGCCAAAGAGACCTTCAGGGTCCCATTTAGCCCAGGATGGCCTGGGATTCACTCTGTAGCTAACTAAGACTGTCCTTGATTTCCTCATCTGGTCTGTCTCCTATATACTGGAATTAAATGAGTATGCCCCTCTGCTCAGCTTATGTGGTACCAAGAATTGAACCCAGGGCTTTGTTTTGTGCATGGGTAGCACCAACATCTGTGTTCATCCTTAGCCCTGAAAAAGAATTTTATAAAAAAATGGGTGGGAAATGTAAAATCAAAGTGCTAAATGTTAATGTTAATAATAAGATGTATGTGTTTGAAACGACTGCAGCAAAGATAAAAAGTATTTGGTACATCAAGCTCTGATTTTTGTTCTGTACATCACTAGCCTCTGGATGAGTGCACATTCAATCATAAAGGGAAAGGGACATTTGAGGAACACTTACAAGAAGGTACAAAACCATCTTTAAAAGTCAAGCCATAACTAAGGATAACTTTCTGCTCTCACTAAACCCCCTTAGCCTCCCCCCTTCCCACCACAACATGGTCTGCAGTTTTGCTAGGCCCGCTGTTTGTAGAGATGCACACTGGGCTTGGCAGCAGGAGAGAAAGCAGGAAAGAAACCACACCGAAGGAGCTGGATGATCATGTCCCTAGCTTTTGTCAGGGCAAACCTAGTGCATTTTAAATCAACAAACATAAACTGATATATGTCGCCATAAAAAGTATCAACAACCTGATGATTTGATCAACCTAATCTTGTGTCTGAAGTGTGGCTCAGCCCTGGTGCACTTGGTGACATGAGCACCATAAAATAAGTAACTACAGACTTGGCATTAGGGCTTTTTGAGAGGAAGTAGATCCTTAGTCAAGATGAGCACATCCCAGCCATCTAGATTCCATACCTGTCAAACTGTCCCTTTCATCTCCCCAATAAAATAAGGAAGTTACTAAGTTTGCAAAAATTAAATAGCAACCAATTATAGAAATACAAGGCAAAAGGGCAGTATTTTCTGCTTTTGGCTTTCTAGGAACTGGCACTGCCTTTGGTTCTTGTTTTCCTACTTTGCTGTGAAGTCAAAATGTCTTCTTGTACCAGTGGCATTAGGAGTCTATGGGATCATTCCCATCCTCATGAGTCTACAAAGGATTATGTGACTGTCACAATAGTTTTCTTAATAATAGATAGGCTATAAGCTAAAAACTCACTGACAAGTACCGAGAACTTTACAGGGCACAGCCTGTTTCACCACAAGTGGCCATGCTTCTGAATCTGGCTAATTTAAGACTAACTTGAATAGCATCAGAGGGGAGTCTATTCAGCCCAGTTGCCTGTAGACTTTGTCTAGATGGGTCTCCTGAGTCCCCTTGCTTTAGGAAAAAGAGACACTACCACTTTCTAAACTTTGACAGTAATTTACCAACAGCTCTATGAATCCTACCTTCAAATGGGTCTCAGAACTCATCTTACTTGTCCCTATAGCTGTGAAACAAGCCTGTCCAGAGTCAAGTTCTCAGGTCAGTAAATCATTATAGAATTGCCCAGCGCCAGTCCTCTGAGTAGCTGCTGATAAAGACAAGCGCTCTACACCCTGAGATTACATGACTCCAGAAGGAAGGTACCTGCTGTGGGGTTATATGCTGGTGTACTGTAAATATTTGTCCCTCCTACTGGTTTAATAAAATGCTAATTTGCCAGAAGGGAGAAAGGAAATGTGGGTGGGGCATCCAAACTAAGAAAACTCTGTGAAGAGGAAGAGAGAGACCAGGATGCTGCTCTGAGAAAAGGTACTAAGCCACTTGGTAGTTAAGAGTTAGCAAGTTATATGCCTGAGCCTTAGGTCAATCAGAATGAAACTAATATAAGCCTTTGTGTAATCATTTGGGGCCAATCAGCAGTGGGGCTGAGAGCAGGTCTGAACCTCGAGACCAGGTTGGAAAAGCCGGGCTAGAAATCTCTTATTACAGGCATCTGCAATGCTAATTTAAGCTCTACAAAGAAATCAAACTAATTTTTTAAATATTTCAATGCCCCCTAAAAAGACAGCAATTCAGTAGGGAAAGGTGGTCCCTATTTAAATGGTATTGTTCCAGCAGTGGCTACACTATAGGTTCAAAGCCTGACCTGCATTATAACATTGCAAAATAAAAAATTAAAAAAATTAACTGAGTTAATCACTAATCATCATCAATTATAGAAATTTCAGTGAGATAGAACACTCAACTGCAGAGAAGTGGGGTGTGTGTGTGTGTGTGTGTGTGTGTTAAACACAGAAGACACTACTTGGAAGCAACTGCCAACAGTCTCTGAGGCAGGTGGTCACTGGCATGTTTAAATGTCTTGAGAAATAATGACAGCTGATACTCACTTCTCAGGCCCTGGCTCAGCTAAACCACTAAGCAGCACTTCTTTGGTCGGTCCAGTAGAACTGTTATCAGATCAAAGATTCCTGGAGCACTTTGAAGACTTCAATTCCTTTAGAAACTCCACATCAATTTCTTTCAAATCTCTGACGACTATCTAAACTGACTCATTTCTCTTCAGTTTTCTTTAAAAATAGAAAAATCTTATCAAACTTTGAAAACACATACTGGGAACAACCTTTTCTTTTTTTGAGACAGGGTTTCTCTATGTAATTACCCTGGCTGCCCTGGAACTCACTCTGTAGACTAGGCTGGTGCCAAACTCTGAGATTCGTCTGCCTCGGCCTCTTGAGTGCTGGGATTAAAGGCATGGACCACCACCTCCTACAGAACAACTCTTAAAAAACTCAGTTTTACAGAGGAAAGTGAAGTACAAAGTTAAAAAACCACTCAGGAACAAAAGCAACTGATCACTGAAGATGATGTTCCCTTCCTTCAAGTGATTTCCAAAGCCGGAAGTAGAATACTGTCTGTTACACAACACCTTTGTGCTCCTGAGGGCGGTGGGAGTCTTCATAAAGATGTTCACAGCCATCTTTTCAGATTGTTCACAGCCATCTTTTCAGATGCAAACTGTGTGTATGCAACATCAGCCCCTACCTGGTATTTATCCTGTACCGGACACAGACAGACCAGGGGTTTAATTTATCCAAAGACTAAAATTTTTGCACATTTTATTGTCCTGCTCAGACCTAACAAGTCAGGAAAAGAAAGCCAAGAATACATGAAGTAGAAACATGAACCAACTGCACTGGCATTTGACTTGAAATGAGAGATGTGAGCCTGTGCATGACTTTAAATAGGATACACAACTGATGCACACCAGAGGCAAACCAAAAAGAAACAGTGAGCCAGCTAGTGGTGCACACCGTTAATCCCAGCACTTGGAAGGCAGAGGCAGGTTGATTGCTGTGACTTCAAGGCCAGGCTGGTCTACAGAGCGAGTTCCAGGACAGGTTCCAAAGCTACAGAGAAACCCTGTCTGGGAGAATAAAAAAAAAAAAAAAAAAATCAAACAAACAGCGGAAAGAATGGAGGAGGGAGGAAGAGAGAGGGGTAGGAAGGAAGGAAACAGACAGTACAAATTATACTTGGCACACAGAACTCTAAATTCTGAATTTGTCTTTCGACACTCAGGCTTGAGATTCCCCCACAAGACACACACAGCCATGCACAAGTATGCATGCGCATGTTCACACACACCCATGTGGATCACCACCTGACCTGAGAACAAGATCAATCAGCCCACCTGAGGCCAAACTCTGCTTGACTACTTACTGTGTGACCAAAGGCAAATCACTCATTTTTCCCCTAGTCTTCAATTTCTATACCTGTACATGTTCCTGCTTCACAGATGTGATGTGCTAAAAATATATAAGTAAAATAAATGTTTTCAGCACAAAACAGTCACTTAACCAATGCTGCCTCAGAAGAATAGGTACAAAACTCATATTACAACAAATAGTGGCACTAAGGCCCCAAGATAGGACCTGCCAGCTGTGTTTTGGTGGTCACCCAGAAGCCACTGCTCCCCTAGGGTTGACCAATTCTCTGTCACTGATCAGTCCTTATCTTTGCATGACTGGTGTCAGAACAGTCAGCCAATAACCGAGAGCCTCCTTCTGATACTGCATCTATGTACAAGCCTCTTCAGTCCATCACACATCAAGCCCATTCTCCAGCTGTCATCTAACACTGTATCTACTGTATAATGAGGAAGATGGGGTACCACACCTGCTCACTACCAGACCAGATAATGAGTTCCTGCAAGGAACCAGACAGCCAGTATGGCTGTATTTCAAATGTAAAAACATTCTTCCTTTGAAAAAGAACAGCCTACACAAAGTACTAATAACAGCCTGGTGGAGTGTGAGTAGCGATGGATGCTGTATGGCAGGATGTTAATAACTGCTGAAAGATGAATACTAATATCATGGGGTTTATTCCCATATTTCTCTACTTTACTTACAATTGAGATTTTCCAAATAAAGTGGCTTTCAAAAAACAACATGGTACAGGGGAAGGGAGCACCAAGATCTCACAGACCAGAGGGAATGAAGCAACAGTCACGCACCCAGTGGATCAACATTCTTGTCACTGTCAGCTGACAGTATTTGCAATAACCACTACCAACCATTCTCACAGTATTGTAACAAAATGAGAAGGCTGAACGTATACATATTGAGGATGGGAGGTCCAACACACGCACACATCCTGCTCCATCCAAGCAATGTGGTAACCTTTTTGGAATGCAGATATGGCGCTGTTAATTTTTCTAAGCAAGCAAGCAAGCTTCATCTTTCATCAGGACTGGTTTGAGGAACTGAATGGCAAGCTATCAAGACCTCAGTTTTCCCAGGTCCTTACACCCAGATCTCCGTACCTTCCCCAGGGCAAAGTACACTTCCACATTCAACCCTAAAGAAGGACTTCACAGGGGAAAAAAAAAACACCAACAACAAAAACCACCAAGACTGCACCAGCTACCTAACTAATGCTTTTGTGGTCAGAATTAAGGAGATCGAGACCTATGAGCTTGAATCTGGAAAGGAAAAGGGCCCTAAACATAAAGCCAGTGTTTCAGGTTGTCTAGCCTATCCACTAATGCTATCAGAGCAGTAGACCAGCTCTGCATGAAGACTGCTCTGGGCACCTACTAAGTCTAAACAGTTAGTTATGACTGTGTCTTTCCTCAAGGAGGTTACATTCCCAGGAGGAGGCAGACACAGACAAGCCTCTCAGAGGACTAGGAAAGGGCAAAACCCAGAAGAGGCAAAAGGAGAGCCATCAGAGTGCAGACAGAGAAGTCTGTTGTGGTGGCAAGTCGCATATAAAGGTGGCATAGAACCAGGAGCCAGAGGACTGTACATAGGACATGACAGCTAGAGATGGGCAGAGGAGCCAAGCCTTTGGGGTGGGGAGGGGTTCCCCTTTCATTCTACAAAATAGCTAGATGGAAACTTCCTATCAGATTTGGGTTCCAATAGTTTCGGGGTATTAATTAACATTGCAGCTCTTTGGTAAATGTAAAGTTAAGAGGATAACTTAAAAATAAAATGGACCTGAAAGGCTTGCACAAGTCCCAAGAAACGCTTGTCCCACTTTTGGTTCAAAGGGGACAAAGGAAGAAACAAGCAGGCAGGCAGCCAGCACTGTGGAAATTAAAATGGTTATTCTTCACCATCCTTAATCCTGTGAAAGGAATCATGGGTCTCTGGCACTTTGCACATCAAAAAGATCAAGAGCACCCCAGGTCAGTGGGCAGGAGGGCTTTTCAAAATTGATCCAGTGGAAGCCAGGAAGCATGCAGTCATGGAGATTGCTGGCAGAACTGCAGTGTGCAGGACAAGTGAGCACACAGAACCTTAAATGGGCTTCGAGGATGCTCAACACAAGAGAAACGAGCAATTGCTCCCCAGATAGACAAGCTAGGTAGACAGAATACACACAATCTGACCCCAAGAAGGTCTCTCCCAAAGGAAAAGAGGCCAACCATCAGTGATCTGTTTAGCACCAGTCTCCTCTAGGCCAGCAGAAACACCAACCACAGAGAACAGGGAAGGAAAAAATAGACTCAACAGAGTTCTTGCAGGGTTACCAAGGCAAGGGTGGTGGCAGCAGCAAGTGGAGCCCAGCAAAGATGGCATCTCTTTTGTTTTAACTTCTGAAGTTTACATTCATGCATTCACGTACTGTGTGTGTGTGTGTGTGCATTGTATGTATGTATGTCTTGTAGGAATTCTTTCCTTGCACTGTGTAGGTTCAGTGTTCAAACTAAAGCTGTCAGGTTTGGTGGCATGTACTTTCACCTATGGAACAAGCCGCCATCTTGCTGACCCAAAAGTGACAACTCTTTCACGTGTCGTCTTAGGTAGAGTTTCTATTGCTGCAACACCACAGTAAGTTGGGGAGGAAACAGTTCATTTGGCTTACACTTCCATATGGCCGTTCATCATCAAAAGAAGTCAAGACAAGGCGGGAACCTGGAGCAGGGAGCTGACACAGAGGCCATGGAGGGATGCTGCTCACTGGCTTGCTCCTCAAGGCTTGCTCAGCCTGCTTTCTGATAGAACCCAGGACCGCCAGCCCAGGGATGGCTCCACTCACAGTGGGCTGGGTCCTCCCTTATCAACCACTAATTAAGATAATGTCCTGCAGCTGGATCTTAAGAAGGCATTTTCTCAGTTGAGGATCCCTCCTTTCAGATGACTCTAGCTTGTGTCTAGTTGACAAGTCTGGCCAGCAGAGGTGTTTTTGTTTTCTTTTCCAGTGTTTTCGGTAGGTCCCTTTCTCAATTCTCAAACTTACCTCTAACCCAGACCTCTCACTCCTGAACTTCACACATGGGCTCTAGCTGCTTCTTCTCCATCTCTACTCCAAGGCCTGATGTAACCCTAACTCAGAAGCCCAACAGCACATTCCTGTGTCCCACCACCCTGGCCCTAGCCATCCTGCTCCACAGAGACAAGGGCAGCTTGCCTTCCGCTCAAACCTCGTTTTAGCACCTACATGTATATTTCTTCCTCTTTTTGAAGATGTAGCCTAGGCTGGCCTTGGACTTGTGATTCTCCTGCCTCTGCTGCCATGCGCCAGCAAGAGCTGGAATTACAGGAGTGTATTCCACCTGGCTCCTAATGTCATTTCTCACATTCCCATTCTCCATCAGCAAATATTGTTGGCTTTACCTTTAAAATACACCCAGACTGAGCTCGCGACCTCATCAAATCTTACCTTCTGAAACACTGCAGTCAAACTCTCACTGGTCTTTCTTTTCTAGTGGTACAGCAGCCCCTTGCTGTCCCCATCTGGAGCCCTATCAACAGCACACCTCTGAGGGTCTAACATCTACCATCTACCCAAAGCCCTTCCACACCTTCCATGTCCTGTGGTGGTTTTCATCTGCTGTTCTCCTCCTTGGCACCCTTGACTTTCCCTGCCTGGCCACTCTGACTTCGTTACTCTGTACCTGCCAGGCACACTCCAACCCAGGGACCTCTCAGCCCTCTCCTACATACAACTCTCCCCCATTGCTTCAAGCCACACTTCAGTCATGAGATGAGCAAGCCCTAGCCACCCTTTTCCAACTGCAGCCTGGCCAGCTGTTTATTCTACTGCACTTTCTGTGTGTGCTCTGTCTACTACATGGTCATCATCATCGTGGGTAGTGTTTGTAATCAGCACTTGTGAACACAAACATCTCCAGGCCAGGATTTGTTTTGTGTTGTCAGAATGCCAGGCTCACAGAGGGCACTCAAGCAAATCCAACAGGATGTGAGGTGAGCCACAAGACGCAGAAGGTGTCTGAGAATTCAAAATCTTTTCAGCAGTTCAGTCCAGGTGGCTACAAGGGGCAAGATGTGAGCAGAGGCCTGGCCTGTACAATGGTGTAGTTGGAGAGGAAAAAGTGAGAAGAGGATCCATCACGGGGCAGGTTGCTGAAGCACCTGGACATCTTACAATACTGAAACTGTGTGGATTGACCTGGTGAGTGATAAGAGTAGAGTCAAAATGTATTCACTGGAACCTAAATACTAAGGCCACCCAGCTATTTCAATTCCTGGATAAACTTTCCTTGAGCTAGGATTAAAGGTGTGTGCCACCAGAGCTTGGCTGTGAAACCTTGAACTCACAGAGATCCAGAGGAGGGATCTCTCTCCCAAGTGATGAACTTAAAGGTGTAGGTCACCACTCCCTGACCTTCATAGCTTTGCTGTGGATGACTCTGATATTTCAGATTATTTTTATTATATATCACACTCTTCACACCAGCTAAAGAACTGCAGCAAACGAGGAGAGGATGATAGCTAAACAGTCACTCTGCAGGCTTTCCACTGCCTACTTCACAAGCTTACAAGTCCCAGAGTCAAAAGATTTCAATCCCACACCCTCACCCAGACTTGGGATCACCAACTCATTTGTTTAACTCACGCACACCAGACTATTCTGTTGCAGCTATGGGGGAAGCAGCAGCATGCCAAGAGAACAGTACAGATTCACTGCTGACCCAAGGCTGGAGAGTGACCTCCAGGAAACAGACAGGAACCAGTGCTCTAATGGGAAAGAGGTGGTAGATCAGGAAAATGACCGACTGCTCAGACATGTGGAGGAATGGTGTCAAAGGGCTCTCCAGGCTCAGAACAAGGGTGACTACCCCCTCCCACCCTCACCCCATGTTTACAGAACACCGAGCCTAGGTGAAACATGAACAGGCCAGTGGGTGCCACCTAAAAGGAACCTCAAGCTTCAGAAACCCATGATATCTGCTCTACTCACCGGTGACAGCCCAAACTCTTACTCTTCTGTAAGCTTATTTTTAGCTCAATATGTTCCTAATCTAGTAGAAAACCTAATTTCTTCCATTAACTCCAAGATGGCACGTTCATTTCATAACTTACTTCATCTTGCCTAATTATAATATAAAATATGCACAGAAGCAAATTAGCATGTGAATAGTTTTCCTAACAGGTATATAGAAATTAAAATACAGACCAGGAGAAATCCCACAACACACAGAAGACTTACTCCTCAGGTTCTACCACCCAAATTCAATCCCCCAGAACACACATCGAAGTGGAAGCAAGAACCCACTCCACAGTATTGTTCTCTGGTATCAGCCCACATTCTAACATACACAAGATGATAATAATAAAACTGATCCTGTTTTGGCACCAGGGACCTTTACGGGCAGTCAGTAAGGTGATCACTGCACAGAATTCGGTTGCATCCAGGACAATCACTGAAGTCAATTGGGGCTAAGCTGGAACTCTCTTCTGAGTTCCAACCCTAACATTCCAGTAGCAGCCAGCAGTCACACTTCCCATCTGTAAGCACATCCTCTGATGGATATATTCTGAATATAGGTCTGCTCTCCACTCTTCCCCCAAAGCAACTGCCCATACTTCACTCTAAGCATTTCAAATGTCAGGTGAAGCAGCTCGCAGGGGTTCTTTGTATTTCTTTTCTTTTGAAGATGTGAGCAGTCCTGTGCCGAGAGGCAGCAGTTCTCCCAGGCACTCAGTGTGTAACTGATACTCAGCTAACTGTCGCCTGAGCCCTGGACTTGAGCAAGCCAGACTTCCTGGAAACAGGTTTCCAGTTTCACCAAGGCCCTTTAGCTCTACAGTGAATCAATATTGTGAAACTTATCAATGAGCTTTGTTACATAGCCTTGAAAACACTCCCTGAATAGGAGGTGAAAGGCATTATGGGAACATTCATATTTTAAAAGGAAACATGATTCAGGTCCCTTGGCCAACTTCAGGAAATGGACAAGTGACTGATTATGGTTATCCCCTTAGCAAAGAGCAGCTGGAAGGTTCTGAATGGCCAGAGGAGCCAAGGTTTCATCCTTGTCCTCACTTCCCCCAAAGCCTCAGGCTCCTCCTGCATTGGAGAGGACTCCCTTGTGGCTGCAGCAATACAAAGGACAGCCTGCAAAGTAGGCAACAGTATTGGGTTACAGGTAAGATTTCTGCTCCTGGAAGGAGCTCTTTTGGGGAATACAAACACCTTGGTAAGAGTACAGCAACCTCACTGCACACTGCTCTCTAAAGCAACAAATCCTGAAGACCCCTCAGCCCTTCTCAGCTCTAAGCACACACCACAGAGCCAGGCTTTGCTTGGATGTCTCCTTAAAAACAGGTTGGGAGGACAGCAACCAGTGGGACTGCTCTCCAATATCATCTGATAGAGCAGCTCCAACAACAAGCCCCAGCAATGGCATTTCATGCTTGTGCCTTACTGTGTGGAAGTTGTATCAAGACCCGGCCAGGTATCATCATTTGTACCAACCACATTATCAGTTGCGCTACTCAATGGAGGCTAGAGAAAGCCACAACATCTGAATGTCATCAAGCAACTTGTAAGTGGTACAGCCAAGACCTAAATCTAAGTCTGTTAACACTAAAGTCTGTTCCTCTAACCATAAAACACCTGAAAGCCCAGGCTGGCAGAAAGGTGCCTCTCCAGGCTGTCCTTGAAAACAACCTGCCTGTGTGATTCCAACATAAGCTGGAAACCAGTTCTAGCTGAAAATCCCACAGTGAAAAATTAAACCATTGGCCTCCTCATGCTGGGGCCCCAAGCCCCACAAGGCCACATGCAGTGTGCAGTTTCTCTCCTCATTGCTCTCCTGCCGTCTCTGCTCACACTGCTCAGATGCCATCCACACAGCAGCTCTCTTCCAGCAACTCTCAGTGTCTGTGGCCAAGTGCAGGAAAATGAGAGGCGTCCAAAGGGAAGGGCCCCACTTCCCTTGGCTGTTCACTGCCATCACTCCCAGGCTTTCAGCAGGTACCCACACTTGAGGTCACTAAACAGTGATCTTATTGCCCCACTGACCTGGTTTAAGGAATTAACTGCGCTCTGTTCACACACCCAGAATTAATGAAAAGCAGAGCCTACTAGGAGCAGGACAGGAAATGTGGAGCACTGGATATGACAGGGTAAACACAGTGGAGCTATGCATTTGTCGCAGCTCTTCCCAAGACCAATGCTGACACTTAACTCCCGCTGTACCAGGGTTAAGATGGACTTCAAGACATGGTGGACCAAGATGGCCCCACCCCCTGAAAGGAAGAATGCCTTCTGTGAGAGTGGGCTCATTAAAAGGACCCTTTCTTTGCTGAATAGAATACAGAAACCACAAGGAATAAAAGATAAGGGCAGCTGGGTTTCAGAAACACTATAGAAAAGGGCACTGTAAACAAACACAAGACAGTGCAATGTAAATGAAGTCGTATCCACCTCCCCAGCGCTAGCCTGGGAGGAGAAGCCTTCCACCCTTCTAAAGGTGGTCACCATCCAAGAAACATTCTTGGAAGCTGAGGCAGGGCCCTCACCACACAACAGAACCGTGTGGTGCCTTGACCTTAGACTTCCCAAACTGCAGAATAAAAAGGAAGAAATTACTCTTTTTTAAGTTAGTGCTGAATTAGAACTGACTGCCAAATCCAAAAGGTTTAACTTTTATCTACTGTCTAAAAATCCTATCTCTTCATCAAAATCAAAGAGCCTGTTATTCAGAACATTGTACAAAAAAAAAAAAGACTTTTCTTTTAAGCCCTTGTGTTTGGGTGGGTAGTGGAACAGACCTATAACCAGTACAGATGAGAAAAGTTGTGACCAAGTGAGACCTGCAATCTCCAAAGCCAGACTAAATCAAAGGTGGAGGTGAAGAGAGGACGCAGAGGTAGCAACGCGATCTTAAGGGCAGTCTGCACAGACTCAGGACAGCTAGCCATTTGGCAATCCTTCTTCCAGACTTTAGGACTGCATGTCAGAGGATGAGTCTTCAAGAGTATCCTGAATCACATGCTGAGAGGAAGGTGGCCCCACTAAGGAGATACACATTACCAGAGAGAAAACAGCATTTCTCCTACAACTGGATCACAGCAGAAGTACAAGGTCCATCAAACAGAACCACAGCCAGCAGGTTCCCGGGGATGAGGCAAGAACTCAGACTGTTCCCTGCAGGGGCAAAGCAGGGGAGAAAAGGGGGGGGGGGAAACAGCCAGAGGAAGAGCTCTGTGCAGACAGAACAGAACACTGTGCTCCGAAGAGCCACCTTCTTCCTAACAGGAGCCTCTCACTGAGCTGGCCCTCCGTGACCACAAGTTACACACCTGCAGATTCACCATCCAACTATCAAAAAATACAGACTGCCTGTGCGTCTACTGATCAAGACTTTTGTCTGGTCATTGTTCCCTAATAGTACAATTCAGCAACTATTTACATAGCATTCACATTGCATTAGATATTACAAGCAATCTTGAGATGTTTCAAAGGATGCACGTAGGTTATATGCAAATTCTGTGCCATTTCCTACTAAGAACTTGAGCTGTGGATTTTTGTATCCACGGGGTCCTGGAAACAACCTCCCATGGATACCATGAGACAAGTACATTTCCTTTCCTTAAATACTACTGTGCTTTCTCCTCCTAGCAAACAGTGCTCAAAGCAAGTTCTATCTTCATACTATTGATCAGAGTCAGGCGGAAATCCTAGGCTTTTTCTCTTACTGATTCACAGTATTTCTTCTGAGAACAAAGAGGTTACACTACCAACTTTACCATGCTCAGAAAAGACAAGCTGTGTTATTCTTAAGGGCAATTAAGCCCTGTGTACGCCAACTATAAATACTATACAAAACCAACCAAAGGTGCCTTTCAGGCCCCGCCATCTATGTCACTACAGCTTCACTGTCTGTCACAGGAGTCCTCAAATCACAGAGCCAATCAATGACAGACAGTAAAGTTAGCAAACAGCATGTGGATACATGTTCAGCTGCTTCTAAATTCAGTTGTCAGAGAGAGAAACAGACAGACAATAGCTAATAAATGGTTTGCTGACTGAATGAAATACTAGTGTGTGTTCTCTCTCTCTCTCTCTCTCTCTCTCTCTCTCCTTCTGAACCAAGGCAGGAAAGTTCCTTTCTCATGCCCCCCCCCATCTCCTCCTTGCTCTATTGCCGAATGCCTTTCTCCCCCACTGTCCTTGCCACCTACATCAAATCGAAGGCTCATCGGTGAGTTCTGTGGATGACTTGAGTAAACACCACTAACAAACCAAATCATGAATGCCCAGATCAGGACACTCAGCTGAAACACTCGGCCTACTTTGCATCTCATTCTTGAGGGTTGCTTATTTGGGTTCAGTCCCACTAAGTCCCAGTCAATCATCTACAGTGTGCAAGTGCTCTTGCCAAGAGATGTCTCCTTAAAGGGCATGCATAGAGCCTCCACCCACCTGTCCTCACCCTGCCCAGCACACATAAGCCACTTTCTTCCCCCAGCTCAAGCAACACCACAGGCTCCAAGCCCCACGACTTACAGTGTACTCTCTACAAATGCTTCAAAGCCTACAGCTGCTTGCAACTCCCAGCACACTTGCAATGCCCACCAAAGAATGCAGACATGATGCATCAGTATTCCTGGTGTTCTCCAACAGGCTCAAGTTAGTGGCTAGTCCCTACGGTCACAGGCCAACTTTCTGCTTCTACACTAGGCCACACTTTCTAGCTCCTTCAAACTTATCTCTCTCCAACACTTTTTTTCAGAAAATGTTAGAATTCTTAAAACAATAACCTATTTCCCAAATAGCAAATCATCTTTTTTTAAAAAAAGGGATTTTCTTCCAAGTGGATCTCCATGCTGGGGAGAACTCCGGCTCTCTGCTAACATCACAGCAATAACACACAGGAACTGCACAGACAGGTAATGAATAAAGAATGAGAATAGTCATTCTTTTGTTCAACACAGACACCACAATGTCATAAGAACAGCTTGAAAGTGGCTGAGACCACGTGTCGATACATTTAACACCTCCTCTCCCCTTTTGGAGGGTGGTTGTAAGCACAGATACTAAAAACTCTGAAGGATTAAGCTCCAACTCTGCAACTCTGAGGGCTGGCAGGCGTTTATCAAGAGTGCATTCACTTATCATATAAATGAAACACCCTGAACAAATATTTAATCAGGACCTGTATTTTAAGGCCCAGCGCTAGTTGCTGGGAATAGAGAAGACAGAGGTTCCCTCCCTCAATGAACTTTCAATTAAGCAGCAGCTGTGACAATAGCATTATCAAGCACAAGTAAAGGACTGAGTGCTAACTGTAAAAACGTGTTAGTCACTTTGCATTGCTATGACAGACACTGGAGTATACACCTTCAGGAGGGATTTACTTTAGCTTACAGTTTCAAAGCCTTCAGTCCATCCAAGTTCAGCTGGCTCTGCTGCTTTTAGGCCTATGACAAGGTAGAAGATTAAGAAGAAAGGAAGAGAGAGGCAAGTGTCCCTGCCCACCCGCTCCCACTCCCATGGCAGCCAGGAAACAGGGAGGAGAGGAAAAGGCCTGGGCAAGACATAACCTTCAGAAGCACAATGGTGAATCAATTCCTCCAATCAGGCTCTGCTTCCAGGTTCCCAACCTCCCAACAGTCCATGTGACTAAGAACTATAAGCAGATTAATCTGTTGGCTAAGCCAGGCCTTTATGATCTCATCACTTCTCCCAAAGCTCTACTTCTGAACACTGTACTGGAGACCAGGCCTTCAACATATGAACCACAAGAGGGGGACACAAAGGATCCCCTAATATAACTAGGATCCAATTAGTATCTATAGTCTTAACATGAAGGTTATATTCAAAATGCCAGCCAGGAGCACAGGAAGGGCGTGGTCTCGTGCTTGGGACTCCAGGGCTGCCTTGCTCTGGCTCCAACAACTTATTTCTCAGGGAATAATCTACAGGCCGGGATAGAGACAACATGGAAGGCAGCAAACACTCCAGTCAGTGTCTGTGCAGTATGGTTAACCAGAAAGTCAGAGGAAAACCACTCACAGAAGCCCAAGGATTTGGAAGAGGAGTTCTGAATGAGCCCAAAAGAATGGGCACTGGGAATAGAAGATGTCCTTCCATGGCAATGACTCACAGAGATGGCAGAGGCAGAAATGGGCTTAGCCCAGACTACATCACTGAAGGGCCACATAGACTAAGACAGGAATCTAGGATAACGGAAGGTGCTGGAGGAACCCTGATCAGCCTCAGAATCAGGTACTATCTAGATTACAATAAACCAGACTCATACCTTTTGAGAGAAATCCACTGACTACAAAAAGCAGGGTGAAATGTCAGGAGACTTGTTAGTTGGCTGTGAGATTATCCTCCCGTCAGAAGGGGGTGGGTGGAAGAAAGCAGTACCCACACTGGCACTGGGAAATACTCTTAACATTTCACACCCAGCACTTCTATTTCTTTTTTAAGTCAAATAAAACAGAACACATTCTGCTATGCAAAGCACTCACTTGGGGGAAGGGGGTGTTTTGTGAAACATTTGCTTCAGATATGCAGCCACAAATGAAAATGCTGTGAAAGCATGATCAAGATGTAAAGCGAGTGTCCTACTACTGTAGGCAGACTAATGACTGGGAATGCCCAGGACAAGAGGATTTGTGACATGTCTTCAAATTCTAAGATTCTGGGAACCAGAGGTGGGCGTTACACCTGTAACATCTACACCAGTGAAGTAGAGGCAGGAGGTGATGGTCATTCCCAGCTGCATTGTGAATTTGAAGCCAGCCTATGACATAAGGCCCTGTTTCCAAAAGGTTTTTTAAGAATCTAAAAACAAACAAAAAATTCAGTTTATTTTAGATGAGTTCTAGTATAGCATTAAGTAAACCACAAGCAAAATTTAGAGATATCATCAAGCAATTCAAATTTTAAATTATGCCAAACAATGCTTCTTATATGCAATAAACACTTCACCTACGTGGTAAGACAGACACACAGACACACTAACAGTGTAGGGTCAACCCTATAAAAGGCTTTCATTCCAATAAGGACAGGCTCACATAGGAAGAATGTTCTGTTGCAATTTTTTTTAGAAATTCCAAACATCTAGTATCAAAATTTATTTTTTAATGCCCACACTATGGCATATTCCAGTAGTTTGATTGTGCAACGTGTGCTTTTAAAAAATAACTGTGTAAAAAAAAAAATCAACAAAAAGCTGTTTATATATAATATGAAAAGCATGTGGAGGCACAATTACTGAGGTGACAGGAGAGCCTTGGGGAACCAGTCTCTCCTTCCACCTTTGGATCCACAGATGAACCTTGTCCCCAGGTTTGTTCTGCAAAGCAGCCTCTATTCACTGAGCCATCTGGCCAGCCCACACACCTTTTCCATTCAGTGTCTTACTCTGACCCTGGCCAACCTAGAACTCTCCATGTAGATAGCCTCAAACTTTCGGTAATACTCCAGCCTCTGCCTCTGGAGTGCTGGTGGCACACACCACCACTCCCTGCTGGTGACACATACTACTGAAACCTTTCATGGAACAGGTGGCATGTCACTACTTGTGGATTCTCAGCCAGTCCATCAGGACATCTGTAGCCTCATCTATCTACACCATTTTCCAAAAGCTATACTCCAACTGAGTGTTATCTCTTCCAAGACCTCAGAAGAATTTGAGCAAGCAACGCAGAGTAAATACTAAGTACTTCTCTGTTATAAAGCCAGGAACACAAGGGATAATTTATGAGCATATGCGCAACACAGATGGAAATAAAATCATTACTACTGGCCTTGTACTGGAGCCTAGCAAAGAGACTTTTCATAAGATAAGAACTACACCATGGTCTCTAACAACAGTGCCTATTGTCCTCATTCTGGGGACTCCTTTCAAGCTCATTACAGAACCTCAGGTACGGTTGCCACCTATGGTATAGGGACTAAGAGGAAAAGGTCACAAACACCAAAACACGGCAGGTCACCTGCCTTTCCCACAAACCAAATGTCTGTCTAAGTTCAGAGTAAAACTCAGACGTTTTTCTTTATTCTTTTTTTCTTTTCTTTTCTTTTTCATCTGGTCTGTCCCCAGACTATGACAATTTGTGTCTGGCATGTAAAAGACCCTCAGTAAACACTTTTCAATTCTATGAATGCTAACTCAAGGTCAACAGATTCCCTCAGGCCTGTAACACATCCTGTGCTACTGGTGGGGGCTTTGGGAACATGCCAACATCAGCTAACTTCCTCATCTGCCGGTGCCAGCTACTCTGCCCCACAAAGTCCTCGCCACACCCGACCCGACCCTGCCTTAATGGCTGTTCAGACATCGCCATAGGGATACTTTCTACTCGGAAAACCTTTTAGAGGTCACCGTCTCGCCCCTGCTTTCACAGGCACTGAAAAACCCCAAGGTCACTTCTACGTCGGGGTCTAAGAGTAACTCATCATACAACTCAACCCAAACCAAGTTGGTTTTGCTCGTACGTTAGCACCCCCCACGGTGGCCACGTGCGTTTAACCGGAGCCACAAAGACTTCAGGCCGCGAGGGCCAGTTAAGTCTGAGCTCTCCAGCTCCAAGGTCTGGCGATCCCCAGCGAAATGCAACGATCCAGAAGCACAAACCCGCACCCCACCCGCGGCTCGGGGCTCACCGGGTGCGCAACGCCTGCCACGCGGCGTCGATGTCGGCATAGAGGTTCTTCTCGGAGGGCTTGCCGGAGCTCACGCCGTAGCCCGAGTAGTCGTAGGAGAAGATGTTGCAGTTGATGCGCGAGCCCAGGCCGATGTAGAAGCTACACATCTGGCCCAAGTCCACGGCGTTGCCGTGCGAGAAGAGCAACGTGTAGCGGCTGGAGGGCGCGCAGCGCACGAACATGCACCCCAGCCGGTTGTCGCGAGCAGTGCGTGAAAAGAAGACCTCGACGGCGTCCAGTTCGCGCTGCGAGTATTGCCAGTCGGCTCGCTCGCTCAGGTGCAGGCTGCACGCTCCGGGGCCCGCTCCCTCTTCGGCCGGGGCGGGTTGAGCAGCCGGGGCGGGAGCGGGGGTCGCAGCAGGCGCGGGAGCGCGCTGCTCGGGAGCCAGCACCGTGTAGGTGGGTTCGGGCGGCAGAAAGGCCAGCTTGGCGGCGATGCGGCTCGGACAAGGCGGGCAGCAGAATAGCCAGCATAGCTCGCCTAGCGAGAAGCCGTTCATCCTGGGGCCGGGCTCGGGCATCGGGGCGGCCTGGAGCCCGCCGCGGGCGGGAGGGAAGTGCAGAGAGCGCAGGGGGCGCACTCCGGGAGCGGGAGGCCGGCCAAGGAGGCGGAGAGGCCAGGGGCGGGGCCAGGCAGGCGCTACGCGGCGAGCGGGGCGGGTCAGCGGCGGCCTCGCAGCCCCGGCGAGGCACGGACGGCCGGGGCTTGCGCGAGGTACACAAAGCCGGCGGCGGCGGCCATGGCCCGCTCGAGCGCGCCGCCCCGCCCCCGCACGCTGCCGCCACTTCCGGGTTACCGCGCGGCGCGCCCCCACAGGTGGGCGGGGCTACCCACCCGAACGGACGTCCTAGTCTGAAGCAAGACCCCGCCTCTGGGCGGGGATTAGTGCTTCTGGGCGGGGCTACTCGTTGGACCGAACTCCGGGTCTGAAGCGAGGGGCCTGAATCTGGGCGGGGCTCCCGTGTCTTGGGCGGGGCTTAGTTTGTATGGGGCGGGGCTCTGCAAAAAAAAAAAAAAAATGAGGTGAGGAGGCGGGGACGGATGGGATTATCCTGGAATAAATGAAGATAGGTATGCTAGTACCTAGGGATTCATTCTCCAAAACCACCTTCTGCCCTGGTGCGGGTTATTGGGAGCTTATGAAAAAGATAATTATTGGGAAAGAGAATTGAATGAATTAAATTTGTTCTTGTCTATTCAACACTACTTTTTTTTTCTCTTTTGGTTGTGTGAGACAGTTTAGCGTAGGCTGGTTTAGAACTTCTTGATACTCCTTGCCTCCACCACTAAGTGCTGAGATTCTAGACTTTTTGAACATAAACGTACTGGTCTATCTCGTTCGTGTTACTGTGTTGCATGTGGCTATTGTGTATGTGTGTGTAACTACACTAGTCTTTCTGTGACCGCTATTAGCACACTCTGGTAGTTCTTACAACAAATGATGTTGATGCGGTCCTCCCTCTCTGCCCCACACGCCTTCCACCATCTTCCATGGTGCCAACTGGATACTCCTATTCTTAAGGATGTTAGTTTCTCTTCAGTTGTTTTGGTGCCAGTTTTAATCATGAACGACAACACTGATTTTAATTCACTGTGGTCTTGGCAATCAGCTTCAAGCTTTCCAAATATAGCTCAGAACTTTTGAAACCATGTGAACCGTGCTGTCCAGTTGGCAGAGCCTCTGCCCTTTACCATGGGCTTTGGCACCTTTCTGGGCACCTTTGTCCCTTTCTGGGACAGAGAAGAGGGCATCTCAGGCTCCCTGCAATGCAATCAGAGCTCCAGTAGGCAGTAACCACTCCAGACCTGTTTCCCTCACAGATGGCGCAAGAAGGGTTACAACTTTTTTTTTTTTTTTTTTTTTTAATTTTGTGCACCCAATCTAATTTACAGGTACCAACTTCAGCAGTAACCTTGACTGAGTTTCAAAAGGCTGTGTCTTCACTAAATCAAGTGTTAGGCATGTCTGACTTATCAAACCGTCCCCAAAGCCTGCCAACAAAGTCTCTTCAAGTTTGCTGGGCAAAACTGGTCTCCCTAGACAGGCTTTAGCTTCTGGCCTTGAGTTTCCTTTTCTCCCAAAACTTGGTGAGTTGTTACCTGTTGTATATTTTGCCTGTTTGTTTCTCATATTCAGTAGAAGTGTGTGGTAGATGTGTGTGTGTGTGGTGTTTTCATACTGGATCAGGTGCCAGAGCTACAGTCATAGTCAGGACAGCTTTCTGAGTCCTCCTATGCTTTGCTTTGGAGTGTCTGCTGTACGGATGTTTTGTTACCTCCAATAAACACCTTTCTTCAACTATTAATTTGTAACCTCCTGTTTGCTATGTTTGAGATTTCTACATTGCTGCCTGTATCAACTGAGATGTTTTCCTACCTTTTAATTCTTCAATTGGCAGATCTCAGTAGCAGAAACACTAAGCCACATTTCCAGCCCAGAGCCTGTCTTAGCATCCCTTGTTTCATTTGGGTGGCCGACTTTGTTGCTAAAACTACAGTAACCAAGAGATCGAATTTCACACTGCAAGATCGTGATGTTAAAGGGAACCCACCAAAGATGAGTTCTCAAACACAGTTTACAGCCAACTGACAGTCTTTATTCCAGCTGGCTGGGACTATACTCAGGTATTAGGGGACCCAAAAGCAGCTCTAAACCTTTAGAGCAAAAGGCTTTTAAACGCAAAAAAAATCACACCCCAGTATCTCACTTTGTAGCTTCAGGGGGAGGGGTTGTATAAGGAAGTGGTTCAACAGAAGTTAAGTTACCTGGGACATCTTGGCCTCGAGTTCTAGAATAGAGTTGAGTAATTTTCCATGGGATTCTCCATCAAGAAAATGAAATTTTAGTTAAACCTGGAAAGGCCTCAGCAAAAATACAAGATGGAGGAGCCTCTGCACTCTCTTTGCCTGTAACATTTCCCACTGTTTCTATGAGCATGAGTCCAATCAGTGACTTGTGTTCTAGAGAGGCATAGTTGGTCCTAAGGACCGACCAGCAGCCTCACTGAGTTTATCCCCTATTTGATGTGGTTGACCATGCAGTTGAGGATGCAGTTGAGGATGCAGGGTTCCACCGTTAGCCCAATCAGAATGTGCATCAACAGCCTGAATACAGCAAGGTGGTCAGCCAAGGGATCAGGTAAACAGACTGATGTCAGGTATCTGATCTACATTTCCTTCCTTTGGTGTTTCTCTGACCCTGGCAAGGTTTTCCCTAATTACCATTGATTGGTTGGCATGGAAACAGCTGTTTTCTTCTAAGGTCACACAAAGTCCCTCCTGTTTTTTTAATCTAACTTCCAGTTCTGTAGGACTATCTGCAAGGGAACAAACTTGGCCTTCCAAATTCTGTCTCCAGCCTGGAACTAGAATTCTCCAAATTGCCTCAGTATGTCTGGGAACCAAGTTCTCTAAAGTTTTGGTTCCCAGCAATTCAGGTGAGGTGCCTACAGCAGATGCATGAGTTCTTCCCCTACTAGGACAAGGACAAGAATTGAGGCCGTAGACCTTCATTAGTACTAACTCAAGGCCAAGATGAGCTCTCCTCCTTCTCCATTATGAGCATATATGAGTGGGATAACATAGTCCAATACACACAGAGTAGGGGTGTGACTTTCCTGTGAGTCAGAGGAGTCACTTAGGCAAATCAGTATTAGCACAAGCTAGTCAAGTAACTTGAGGACATGATGCAGGTACTTTGTCCTTGGCAGGACAACAGCTTTGGCAGGACATGCATAAAATTGTAATTCCTCAAGGCCTTTTTCTAGCCAGTCTTTTCCATAACCTGATATACTGATTCTTATCCATCCCCTAGGCTCATATTTTTCTACCTCTAGAAGAGACTTAAAAGAACAGAATCCACCCAAAAGATAAAGTTTTTCATCCCTGACTTTTAAGAATTCCCATGTCCAGGTTTGGAGCTGATGGGGAATGTGTATCACAGATTAGTAAAGTCTGGTCAGTTTTATCTTTAAGGGAGCTAAGGTCCAAATGACAGTTCATCTGTCATCATCCTCAGCTTTTGTTTTAAGGGATGGCACCAGCTCTGACAGCACTTGGAGTGGTAAGGAAGACTTAGTAGGGTCATTCTACTTCCAGATGGGTTCCAGGGTCCAGACAGGATCCTCTTTATCTAAACTAAGTCTCCTGGATGGAACTGATGTGTGGATTGAGACGTGCGAGATGGCAGGATTCCCTTCATAGGTTGGTCAATGGCTTGGCAAGCTTCCTACAAAGTCTGATAGAAGTGGTTAGATATTTTTGTCTAGGGAATATCTTGGAGTCTGAGGAGAATGGGAGGTTCCAGTGGTTTTAATAAGAATGACTCTCATAGGCTCCTATATCTGATTGCTTAGCCATAGAGGAGTGGTACTGCTTAGAAGAATCAGGAGCTATATGGCCTTGTTGGGGTATGTGTAGCCTTGTTGTAGGAAATATGTCATTGAGGGTGGATCTTGAGGCTTCATAAGCCCAAGCCATGCCCAGTGCTCTCTTCCTGCTGCCTGTGGACCCAAATGTAGAATTCTCAACTTTTCCAGCACCATGTATGTCTGCCTATGTACCTCCATGATGATAACAGCCTAACCCTGTGAACTGTAAACCAGTTCCAATTAAATGCTTTCTTTAATAAGAGTTGCCATGGTCATACTGAATTCCCAGCCAATAGAACAGCATTGAAGACAGAGGCAGTCTTCTAAAGGCAGCTTCAAAAGAAGTAAATTCCTCCCAGCAAAGAGTATATCAGGCCCTAAGAAGGGCAAAGGGGAAGAGGTTGACCCAATTTTTCACCAGTCTCTAGGACTAAGTTGCTCAGCATCTCCTTAAGAGTTCTATTCATCCTTTCTAATAGGCCTAAGCACTGTGGCCTATATGCACAGTATAATTCTAATACTTCATACCTTTGTCATATTTTGAGACACTTTGGCCATGAAGGCTGAGGCATTGTTGTACTCCAAAGCTAAAGGCAGTCTAGTTGTAGAGATTATTTCCTGAAAAAGTTTCTTAGTAACTATTAGAGCAGTGTCTTTTCCGGTAGAGTAGGCCTTTACCTATCCTGAAGTGTCTGCAAACACCAGAAAATTTGTATAGCTAAAAGCAGTAGGACAGATTTCCATGAAGTCCAACTCCAGTGTTTCCCACACCCAGTTCCTCAAGTCTGGATTCCTTGTGGGGTTTACCTGAGCATAGATGGCACTTCTAACAGTGGTGTCTTTAATCAGACCTTCCAAATTTGGAACAGGATCCCTGGATCTGAAGAGTTCAGCAGTGTCTGTGGCTCCTAAGTAAGGGGCTTGGTGAAGATCCATAACCAGTTGCCTTCTCAGATTCACGGGAAGGATGAGTCTGCATCTGGCAGCATCCACCATCCTTGTTTATCCCGTGTGGCCAGTCTTGTCTCTCTGTCAGTCTCACCCTGGGTTGCATTCCAGGCAGTCCAGGAAACTGAGCTCCATCAGGGCTACTAAGACTTGGAGAAAACCCACTGATTCTAGGGCCACTTCCCGAATGGCCAAGTCAGCCATACTGCTTGTTGCCTCTGTCTCCTGGGAGAATCACCTTCTCCGTGTCCTTTGCAATGGACAATGGACACCCTATTGGGTAACCAGATAGCTTCCAATAGAACTAACATTTTTCTTCCTGTTGAGGTTAGCAATCTTCTTTCCCTGTATAGAGCCCATGGAGATGGGCTGTGGAGAAAGCATATCAGCTATTAGTGTTAGTTTTTTGCACGTGGCACGTGAATGGAAGCTCAACACCGGGAATACCACACTAGAGTTTATTAGAACAGCAGGCAGAGGTGCGGGGCGGAAGGGAGCAGAAGGGAGCAGAGAGAGGGAGGGGACTTGTGTGAGCACTTTCTTTAAGAGAGTGGGTGAGCCCATGTTTGCATAGCCACACCCAGGGGCATAGGTGCAACTCTATTACATTCCAGGTAAATGCAAGCCTTGGAAATGCTTACAATTAGTATATAATATAGTCATACCTTGTCCTTCTTCTCAAGGCAGACAGGAAAGCTCAGCTACTGGTGCTGAGGTTCCTACCCCCAATTCAAGATTGTGCCCAGATAATCTTATTTTGGGTCACCACCGTTTCCATTTGTGAAAAATACCTCATATAGTGTCACCAATGTGACACCAGTCAGATCAGGTCTGATAGTCTGCTTCAGGTCAGTCACCTCAAGATAGTTATACAGTGGACCCATGGGGTAATATTTGGCAGAAAACAAGCAGATATTGAGGGCTAATATCTTGTGACCAAATGCAGGTTTCATCATGATGCAGGGTTTGGTAGTGGGATACCCAGGCATTAGACACCCAGGCATTACAAAGCGGCATTAACAACTCTCTAGTGTTCCTCTCAAGAATGCCTCAACAGAGTGAGGGCCTGTCAGGAAGAGTTCATGACTGAAAGTTAATTTTCAGCTTTTTGTACCAGCAGGGCAGTGGCAGCTGTGGTCCTTGTGCATGCAGGCCATGCAGCTGTGACCAGGTTAAGTTTCTTGAGCAGATATTGCCACTGGTCTTTTCCAAGTCTCAGGGTTTGCATGAGGACCTCCTAGACAATGCCTCTGGCCTCATCCATGTACAAGTGGAATAGCTGAGGAATGTCTGAGAGATCCAGGGTTGGTGTGGGCACCAGGGCTTTTTTTTCAAGGTCTCAAAGACCCTCTGCTCTGTCTCAGTTCATTCCAAGGGCGGTGTACCTACAGCTGGCCGCATTGAACTGCCTCCAGGAATTCCTGTACTTGTTTTTTTGACAGGGATGAGAGGGTGGGTGCAGGATAGCTAAAACACAGTTGTGGGAAACCATCCATCTACTTTCCTTCCTCTGGGCTGTAGCCTAGGCATGTGACCAGAGAGACACATTACTGAGACTTCCTGGCTGAGACTTGGCACCCCATGGCTTGGAGGGCTTCTAAAAGGCCTTCTGTTAGCTATTCACATTCTTCCTCGGTGTTTGGAGCTATGAGGAGGCCATCTACACAGGATACATTGTGGATATTTTTGTCTAAATTCCATCAACTCTACACTCAAGGCCCCATCCAAGGATGCTGGTGAGTTCCTGAACCCCTTCTCCAGGTCTGTTTTCCCCATTTCCTCTCTTGTCTGTTTCCCCAGGGGAACAGCCACCTCAGAGTTTCTTTGCCTTCGTGTCCTCAGCTGAATCGCGGCTGTTGTAAACTTCTTGAGCAATTTCCAGAAGTTGAGACATATTCATCCCCTCAACTCCCTGTAATTTCTGGTGCTTTATACTTGTTTCTGGGACCAAGTACATGGCAAAGGCAACATTAGTGGCTCCCTGGTTTGTTGGGGCGGGGGCACGTATCTGGGTCTATGGGAGTAAATATCCAACACATCCCACAGAGCTGTTCCAGAAACCTAGTGGGTGAGTAATAAGGCTCCTGAGTAACCTGACCTACCTACCTTGGATACACTGGCAACTTTGACGACTGCTGCTTTTAGCCAGGTTTGTTTGTTTGTTTTTTGCTTTTTACCCCAATTATGACTGGTGCAAAAACACATTCATTTCCCTCTTACCTTGAAACAGTCTCCAGCAGGCTGCAAGGGCCTGTGGCTTCTCTGAAAATGGAAGGTTTATGGGATCTTCCAATTATCCACATAGAGAAGACGCTGTCAACCCTGAATGGGGCAGGGTATTGATTGAACTTCCACTCTCCAGCCCCCATAGCCCTACTGGGAGAATTACTTCCCCTTTCTCTGGGTTCAGCCAGCTACTCAGGGAAGAAGGGGAAAGAACAGGGAGAGCACTGCTGCAGGACCTATGTTCTCCTTCCTGCACACACTCTGAGGCCCTCCCCTCCTCCTCACAGAGAGCAGGACCAGGACCCCTGCTCTGCCACTGGGAACCAAGCAACCAGAGAAGCCAGAAGAGGAGAGGACAAGGTCAGTTTCTTCTTGTGAAGCTGAGAAAACAGAAGTTTGGGGTTTCTACAGTGACCAGGGAAGACCAAAGGATTTGGGTCCCCAACAAGAAGGCACAGGTCTTAAACCAAGGATGTATGAGTGTATGTGACTGGGGAGCCACCAACATCACCATAGCAACAAGAACAGCTGGCTGCCAAGATGTGTCTTTAGTTGCCACCCAAAAGACGGGTATCACAGCAAGGATGTGCAGCCCTGCATGGTCCATGAGCCTGTGGAAAATCAGGAAATGATTTGATGTCTCAAGGGCATTGTGGTAGTCATAGTCTAGAACATCTCACTTCTTTCCATATTAGATATGTTTCTCCAAATAATAGTACTGACAGAAACACAATGACACATAGTCATACGTGTACTAAGGATAACCAGAGGTGGCCTCCACACATTTATATACCTGAACAGACCAGAGAATCTAGTGACACCTTACACTGACCCTGGATAGAGGACGTACAGCTACATCAGACCTTCCTCTGTGTCCTAACAAGATGGCACACATTACAGAACAAACTTACTTCCCAAATGTTCAGACCAGATGACTTTCGATTTACCTTTTGAGGGCCTGCAGTAGAGTATCTGGAGCATTGGGCAGTGATGGGTTGGTGATTTTTCTTGTTCCCTGCAACCTCTCAGAGTGCTCACCCACTAAGAGTCATCTCCACCTGGTACACGTTTCCCTGACCTTGGGGGTCCAAAGGCCCTAAGTGTTGGGGTCCAGTCTCTGAGGATTCCAGTGGGGGAAATGTTTCAAGGAGCTCACCAGAGGCCCACCACTGAGACACAGTTTATAGTCAATTGAAAGCTTTTATTCTGGCCAGCTGGGACTACACTCAGGTATTCAAAACCCAAGTGTAGCCCTGAAAATTTAAACCAAGAGGCTTTTAAAGAAAACAAAACAAAACAAAAAAAACACATCTTACTGTCTTGCTCTGTGCCTGTGGGCAGGAGGGAGGGTTTGCACAGGAATCAGTTCAACAGAAGCTAAGGAGTATCTTGACCTTGGGTTCCTAGAAAAAGTTGCATAATTTTCCATGGGATTCTCCATCAAGGAGATCAAATGCCAGTGATACTTGAAATGGCCTCAGCAAGAATACAAAATGGAGGAACCTCTGCACTCTCTTGCCCTGTCACAGTAGTTCCGAAAGATAGAAAATAGCTTCTTCTCCCCATTTACTCTTTGTCTCTTTCTCTCCCATGTGTGTGTATGTGTGTGTGTGTGTGTGTGTGTGTGTGTGTGTGTGTGTGTGTGCAGTATGTGTGTGTTCATTCATGGACATGTGGAATCGGTTCTTTTTCCACCTTGTAGGTTCAGAATGGGTACTGGGCTTAGTGTCAAATGCCCTGCTCTGCTGAGCCATATTGCTGGCCCCAAAGTTTGCATTCTTGTGGTACTGTTGATTAACTAACAGCTTTGGCCACTGTTACACAATAAAACTGAAAATCTTTTCATTTCACCATTGATTTTGTCTTTACTTTCTTACCTGTGATTTAACGTGGGATTAACTGATACAAGAATCAGAAGCAACAGATTTTTACACTGTTCTTAAGTGTTTTCTCAATACTGACAAAGTGAGCATTGTATTGATCAGATGTGGAATAGTTATGCCTAAATCCTGCTTGTTCCTTAAGAGAAAGGAAAATGTAAGTATGACTAGTGATGGAGGAGATTTCTAAGTATTCATGTATCTAAGATTTCATGTATCTGTTTAACCAACACATGTAAGTGGGAAGAAATGAAAAGTATGCCATTTCTAAATTGGAGCATGGGATACTTTGGGATGACTGCCAGGGATCTGTGTTGGCATTAATTCAGGGAAGGGACTACCATTCAGTGGAAAGCTTTTGGAGACCAAATACTTTCCCCCTCCACCCTTTTTATTCTGAGCGCTTTTATCAGTGGAACTTTGAAGGCAGTGTGGAGATAAGAATTGAGAGAAATAAAGCACAGCCCCCCAAATATTCCCATAGCTAAGGTCATTCATTCCACAGACATTCCCCAGAGTGCACCTTCTCGCTACCCTTTCTGAGGAGTCTTCACAGGCACGCAGGAGCCTCTAAAATCTATCACAACATTTGGAGTTGTTCATCTATTTAAAGATGGAGCCTGTGTCCCCCTTGTTTCTCCTGTGACATCAGAAGGACCAGGCATCAAATCCTGATACCATCATGGGAACTCAAAGAACATCTGTAATGTAAACATACAAATCTCTCCTGTCCACCTGTTTCTGAATAACCATTCCGAGGCTTATATTAATTATAAATATTTGGCTGACAGCTCAGGCTTTTTACTAGCTAGCTCTTGCATTTAAATTGGCCAATGTTTATTAATCTATGTATCATCCCATGGCCTGTGGCTTACTGGTTCTTTCACATCTTGCTTCTTGGGCAGCTTAAAGCATCTGTCTAGAACCCACCCTTCTTCATCTCTGTATTTAGTTTGAATGTACCACCTAACCTTATGCCTGGCTATGGCCAAAACAACTTTATCAACCAATGAGAGGAATATATATTCACAGTGTACAGAAAGACCATCTCATAGCATTTTCCCCTTTCTGTCTAATTAAAAGTGAAGGTTTTTATTTTATCAGTAAAATTACATATAACAAAACAGTTATCAAGCAAGAATTACAATTGCAATATCTAGTTTATTTGTATTTGGCAAAATTAAAATACTCTAGCATCTCTCCTGTCTTTGTGAGTCTAAAGTTTTATATTTAATTTGCCTTTTATTATAACTAAAGAAAACAATAATGATAACTATTTAGTCTTCAACTTAATCAAAGACCCCACCAGGATATATTACCTGAGTAAGCAGTAAGTGCATTGTAAACAACTTCCAAAATTCTAGACATGACAAAGACATCTGAATGCCTCGGGACAGTCACCGAAAGTTCTTCTGTAATATTGGGCTACCCATCTTCAGCCTATAGTCCTAGAGTCTCTAGAAGATTTTTTAGTAAAGCAGAAAATTTCAAGGTCTGTCCCACCTATATAGGCAAAGTTTGTCCATCAATTTCTGTCAGGAAACTAGGCCCTAGGGGTCTCCACAAGCCTGATGGCCATCCTGTCTAAACCAGTCCAGCACAGCATAAGCATTCATATAAGATACTTCCTGAGAGCCAACCTGGATCTGCCTGAGGGCCTTGGCAACAGAGGTGGAATTCTGATGAGAGATGACCTGGACCAATGAGAGATGACCACAGCATATCAGCAGATGCCAGCAAAGCAGACCTTCCCCTGGCCAGGGTGGAGGGCATATAAGACTTGCCCCTTCTTGTATAAATTTAGCCTGTTGCTTTTAACCTGCCTCCCAGTATCTGTGTTGTCCACACCTACTTGCCCCCTCCCCCAAGGGGAATTTGTGGAGACTCTGCAACATCTCTTCTCTGTGTCCTTATAGAATGTTTGACAGTTTCTTCTGTGAAGCAGGAACCCTGAAGGACCATCCTACCTTGTTTTGGCAAAGTTCAGTGGTCATTTTTCTATGGGTCCTGCATGTCCAGTTTATAAATCATACTGTCAAACAGTCCAGGTAAGAGCACTTCTTATCCAAACGCCTAGCCTTGCCACATTGAAAGCAAACTCCATAAGGAGTTTCTATTGGTGTTGCCAGGATCAGATGTATAACACAATATTTTAAATGTCATATTCTATAGACTTTTGAAGTATTTGAAGACCATCTATCTAAACTATATCTCTATATGATCCTGAAAATATAGCTAACATATCTACAAATTTGGTTGTTATAGATGATTAACTGCTAACCTATGGTTTTTGATTGTCTTAAATAGTTTATAATGATAGCTTTCAAAAATGAGAACTTTACCTTATATTTTAAATGAACAGGTACAATACCTTAAACAAGAATAAAAACATATATACAGTATGGCGTAACAAAAATAACCTTAATTTTGTATCAGTATAAAAAAATCTTTTCAACAAGCCTAGAAACATATACACAATGTAACAAAATTAACTTTAAGTTTGTATCTCTCTACCAAAATCAATGCCAATTTAAAATATCTGAATAGTTACTTTTTACCCTATATTCTTACATTCCCCTAAATTATAACCAATATCCACAACCCTCCAAATAACTAAAAACACTCCCTTTAGTCTCTTGAGAATGTGAGCATAGTTTTCTTCATACTACTTCCTGCTGTCTGTGAGCAAAAGCATTCCCAGGGATTCCTGAGAAATTTTTGAAATAATTACCAAGTCCTGGGAAGATCAGCAATACCCTTTGTTGATAGACATCACCTGTCAAGTTTGGGGAAGTCTCCCTTGATCAAATCTGATCCATATTAACTTGGAACTAATCCACAGCCTCTTTTTAAATATGGAAACAAAAGCAATGCATCTTTTAAGTTCCATTTTATAAATATATTTTTTCGACTTTTGTTTTAAAGTTAAGGCATTCTTAAAATATCTAGGGTGGTGTATTTCATCAGTTCCTCTTTTAATCCCATGTCTCTCAGCAGCTGTTGTTTGTCAGCATTTTTTAAAAAATTTCAAAATCAACATAGTACTATACAGGATCCAGACTCCCTATGTATTTCCTATCTTTAGGTGGCTTATTCTCTTTAATTACTTTACTTCTCTCTTTCAAGACTTTAAACTATTCATTTTTATGATAATACCTTTTTTCTTATGCCTACATACATTTTCCAAACATGCTGTTTCCCATTTAAAGATCTTTCTATCTGAATCTATTTTATGTTTCTTAATCTTTTTGTCTATATGAGCTAAATCTAAATCCACTATGCAGTAAAAATTATGTACTTATTGTATATAATTTTTCTATATTAGTTATAACCTTTTCTATTTTAGACATAAAGGAGGAAATGTTGTAATATTTTGTTTGTGCTCTAACAAATAAAGCTTACCTGAAGATCAGAAGTGGAATAGCCACTAGTTAACTAGAGAAGTCAGGAGATCTGTACAGACAAGAGACAGGAAGTGATATGGCTGGGTGGAGATAGGAGCTAGGCCTCTTTTTAGTCTAAGGCATCATAGAGGTAAGAGATGACTGTGGCTAGCTCCTTTACTTCTCTGATTTATGAGCATATATTCCAATATCTGACTCTGGGGTTTTTATTATTAAGACCAATTAGGATTTATGCTACATCTGTCAATTGGTTGGAATTAAATTTCTGATGAGTTTTAGTTACCTTGTTTTTTAATTTGCAAAGATACTATGTCATGGTTGGATTGTGTTTGATTAATTAGTAAATTCTTACTTAGTAGTAACTTAGAGCAAAAAATAGGGAGAAGATAACTTGTGTCTGCTGAGCTTGCAAATATAACGCCACCAAAGAATGAGTATCAGAGCATTAATTATAAAGTCTTTTTTCTCACCCAGAATTTTGGAAAGTAGTTACATTAAAATAGTTGTCTGATGAGTAGTGTTGTTTCATGGAATTTACAACAATAAATATTAAATGTATATTTAAAAAGCAAAATGGTAAGACCAGAGAGAAAACAAAACAACACAAACAACATACTGCTCCCTCAATAGAAAAGCATTTCTCACAGGAGGAGGTTGGTGTTTCAAGCTTCTGGGGGCACAGTAACTTACTCAGCTAGTTTTTGAATATCTGAAAATTTTCAGTACTGATAGATCCAAAAAGCTAGCTCTCTCTCTCTCTCTCTCTCTCTCTCTCTCTCTCTCTCTCTCTGTGTGTGTGTGTGTGTGTGTGTGTATGTGTGTGTGCTCTTGCATAGGTGCAAGTTTAGATGTATGTGTACTGGGAGAACAGAGGTCAGTGTCCAGATGGCTTCCTCTATTGTTCTCCATCTTAAATTTTTGAGACAGGGTTTCCTGATGAGTCTATAGCTTACTGATAGTCAATACTGGCTGGTGAATTCAGCTTTTATGTGAAAGCTGGGGATACAAAGTCAGGTACTCATGCTTGAGCATCAAACCTTTTATAAATTGTATCATTAGCCCTGATTAAAGTATTTTTTACTTATGAAACCAAAGTCAACTGAAAAAAATGTAGGTAAAGATAATTGATACTTTTAAAACATATTTGTATCAAAATGCATTTAGGAAGGGGTATTGACCCTGAAGAAGGTTGATCAAGCAAACTGCACATGGATGTCTTCCATCACCTAGCAGGTCATTGAACCCTGGTCCAACTCCATATTACAGCCAGAGCTCTCCCAGAGTGCAGTGCAATCAGCTCCAGGGAAGAATAGAGGCCACCTAAGTGAGTTCCTGGACTCAGAGTACAGTGACTCCCCTCCTTCTTCCACCTAAAAAAAAAAAAAAAAAAAGAGAGAGAGAGAGAGAGAGAATGAGGGAACTTCCTTGCCCTGGGGATCTGCCCAGCCCCTCTGGCAACTGTGACAATCATACTTTGTTTTCTCAGTCTTTTGGACTAGGAAGCCTGGGTCTCCTCTGTTCTGAGTAGAAAACTTCCATCTGCAACCCCACCCCACCCCCACATACACTGCTTGAGTGCTCTACTTATCCTCAGGCCCAGCATCTAGAATCCACTAGGTGTTTATTTATTGGTTCCCTCAAGTAACGTGTAGAACTGGAGGACAGCTGGAGCACTCCATCCTCCACCCAGAAAAAAAGAGAGACAGAGGGATTCTAGACAAGCATTACCTGTAATGTGAACTATTAGTTGTTTTGGTTGGACTTCTTTTGCAATCAACTTCTTTCTTTGTTTGTTTGCTTTTTGAGACAGGGTCTTTCTACATTACCCTAGCTGTCCTAGAACTCACTATGTGGACCAGGCTAGCTTTGAATTTACAGGAAACAACCTGCTTCTGTCTCTTGAGTTTTAGAATTAAAGATGTGTATGGCCATACACACAGCAATAAACTACTCTTATGCCATAATTTAAAAAAGTATCAAAACTATGTGTACAGGGACCATATGTACACAGAGTCAGAGATACTTTTAAAGACCAGGGTGTTAGATATGCTGGAGTTGGAGTTTCAGGTGATTGCCAGCCACCTGACATGAATGCTGGGAAGCTAAATTCAGGTCCTCTACAAAAGCAGTATGGGCTCTTAGCTGCTATTGTGTGTCATCAGCCCTTGATATTCTTTTGAGCAGAAACCACAAAGGAAAAAGAGAAAAGGTGGATGACTTGATGGCATACGTTTTCATTGTCTCACAATGAAATATTTGCAGATGAGATGATAAGATGTTGAAGATGAACTGCCAAAAAGAAGTCATAGAACGAAGATGATGGGTGTGAGACAAGACTGTGAGCTGATAATTGTTGAATCTGGGTAATGAGTTGATGGATACAGGAGATTTTATATATACTATTCTATTACTGTAAATGTTTGAAGATAATTTTCATAATAAAAATTATGTTGTTTTAGTCCAGTATTTTCACAAACTGGGCAAAACTTTTGTTACAAACTTATTATTGAAAAGACTCACTCAGATGGCTGAGTGAGTAAATTGCTTAATGTGCATGTGTGAAAATCTGAATTTGATTTCCAGCAACCATAAAAAACAGCCAGGTGTGGTAGTGAGTTCTGTGACCTCAGCATGGAATAGGCAGAGACAGGCATGTTCAGGGTGAGTATTGCTAGTTAGCCAGTCTAGAAGAAACAGTGAACTCCAAGTTCAGTAAAATACTTGGTCTATGGAAAGAAGGTGTAGTGAGGTAGAGAAAAGGGCTCCATAACATTTGGCAACCTCATAAACTAATTACCATGTGCACACACACAAACACACACACACACACCTTTATTCAGTGGAAAGAAAGTAGTCTGATTATAGGCATTTAAAAAAATTATTTATTTGTATTTTGTGTACACTTGTGTTTTGTCTGAATGTATGTCCGTGTAAGGGTACCAGGTGCCCAAAAGTTGTAAACTACCACGTGGGTGCTTGGAATTGAAACTAGAGCCTCTGAAAAGCAGTCAGTGCTCTTAACTGCTGAGCCATCTCTCCAGGCTGTCAACATTTTATTTTAAAAAGTACAAAAAGCTTGGTAGTCCAGAAACCAAGGCAGAAGATTCAGAAGGATGACCTCAAACTTGAATTTTAGGTCCATTTGGGCTCCACAGTGAAGACTCTTTGCTCTATAGAGAGAGTTCCACAATGACCTGAGCTACACAGAGAAACCTTGTTTGAAAAACCAGAGAAGAAAAGAAAGGAAAGGAAAAGAAATGACCAATACACATTTGAAAAATATTTAGAGTGATGAGTTTCAAAATGAAAACTTAAAAATGGAGGTTGTCAAGTGGGCAAAGGGGCTCAGCACCAAGCCTGAAACCAGAATTCAACCTCCAGGCCCCATGGGGTCGAAAGAAAGCACCCACTCCTGTGAGTAATCCTTGACTCTCACGTGCATGTGCAAGGTGAGGTAATCATGCTTTCCTGTCCCAAATGCAAAATAGGGGGCTGGAGAGATGGCTCAGAGGTTAAGAGCACTGACTGTTCTCCCAGAGGTCCTGAGTTCAATTCCCAGCAACTACATGGTGGCTCACAACCATCTATAATGAGATCTGGTGCCCTATTCTGTACACTATATACATAATAAATGAATAAATATTAAAAAATAAATGTAATGAAATTATTTTAATAAATGTGTTTTTTTTTTAATCAATGATTATATTCGAACACTGCCAATATAATGGACATTCCACTGGGTGTGGTGAGGGAAAAGTAATCACCGTCATGGTTTTCTGCCAAAAGTATTAATTGGAATTAGTTTCTGGACAGAAACAATATATACCAAGATGCTTAAAAATATACCAGATCTGTAACCCAGTTATTCAGGTTGGAATTTGGTTAAAAGAAATGATTCACAGGGATTTTCAACATGAGGATGCCTATGGCAACATGTTTCATGGAGAAAATGAATGAAGGGCTTCAAAATCAAAAGGAGCAAGAAACAGTCCATTCATACAATATGCTAATAAGGATCACTAATGCTGGAACTGTTATATCAAAATGTCACAGTGTCACGGTTCATCACAGACCTGCAAGTCCAGCTTTTGGGTGGCCGATCCAGAAAGAGCTCAACTTCAAAGCCTGCCTGAATTACAGAGTGACACCTGGGTCACAGTGACACCTTGTCTCAAAAGAATGAGCAGAGAGGCTGGGAATGGAGGCTCAGTGGTAGAGGGCTTGCCAAGCATAAAGGGGTCTGGTCCTAGGTCCAGTCCTTAATATTAAAGAAAAAAACAAAACTACGTATCTATATATACACATATATATTCTATGTTTTAATTTTTTTAGTTTTGTAAAAAAAAAACCAAACAATTTATGTCATGCCAACCATACACATATGGAGAAAATATTTTAAAAAAAGATGTTTTCAGTCATTAAGTATATTTAATATACTTTTAAAAATTGACACCCTAAATCTAGGCATGAGGAGACTGAGGCAGGAAGGGTGCAAATTCTAGGTCAGTGTAGGATATGTAGCCAGGTCCTGTCTTGCAAAGTGAGCAGTAACATTCATGTGCCCAGGAGATGGCAAGGGCAAGACGGTGGCTTCTCAGGGGACGGACGGCCTCTCTACTGCAGTCTGCATTGCTGACCCTGCCATTTCCTCCAGGAAACTCAACTGCAAACCTATGGTAATGGGGACTGCATTCATGTTCTTTCCTGTAAAAACAACAAAAAAAAGTAAGAACAAAAACAGTCCAAAGAGAAGATAATTTTCCATTAGCACAAGAACAATAAAATGTGGTTACTAAGCCCTATGCGATAATTTCTGCAGGAACTATAGAGAATGATCCAGACGCCAGTCAGGATGACTCGGTGCGTAAGGATGATGCGCCCCGTGGCCAAGCCTGACGTTCTGGCTTTCACCCATGGGTTCCACATGATGAAATTTCCCCAGAGCTGTTCTCTAACCTCCATGTGTGGGCCATGGCACAGACACTCCCACACTCGTGAAATAATAAAATGTAATCTTTAAAAATCTTTTTAAAAATGAAAACAGCCCATGCCTCCCCCAAAGGCCTTTTTCTGTTTCTCTGTCTCAATCTATTTCTGCTTCTGTCTGTCTGTCTCCTTCCTCTCTCTCCCCTCCCTCCTCTCTCTCTCTCTCTCTCTCTCTCTCTCTCTCTCTCTCTCATGTTCTTTATCGTCATTAGTAAAGAAGATATGGGCAGGATTATTCAATACTTTGAGGACCTGAATAGAACAAAAAGGTATTAGGGATGAAGTCCCTCCCATGGAAAACCTCTCCTATCCCCAGACTTTAGTCTCAGACTGGGTTTAGCCTCTGAACTGAAAGACATCACTGGCTGCCAGCCAGCGGGTCATGGGACATCTCAGCTGAGCCCTACAGTCCATCTCCACTCATCTATCTCACATCATATGACCTGCTGTGTTCTAGGAGGGACAGCCTTCCAACCACTCTGTCCTCTCCTCCCTTCTCTGATGATAGCATTCTTAATTAAGGGCTGACCTCAGAGTTCTCCTTTGTCTCATTTTTTCAGTGTTTCTGCACTCCTGAATGCCCACACACTTCCCCTTCAATCTTGTGGTTACATGACACTGTGCTGTCCTCAGGGACATGCCCTTCCTCAGCTACATCATCTTTACTCTGCCACAGACATGTTTCCACAGGTCTTGGCCGAGTACATTCTTCCTGACCTTGGTCTTTGGCGAATAATGGTATGGATGCTGTCATTGGCCCCTTGGTATACACTGTTTCCCCCTCATCCTAGGGGTCTCTCTGCTGTGTGCATTCTGCTAATCTCTGGGACCTCACCATCTTTACAATCTTTGTTCTTGTGGATAAGCTTAACAGACACTTTGCTTTTGTAGAGTAACCCCTCATGGAGAGTAGGATAGACCTGAAATCGAATTCTTATTTTTTAGGGCAAGAAAACTATTTCTCTGATGCTGGGATTTCCACCTCTAAAATGGTCTAGCAACACCTCCTGGAAGAAAGTACCTTGAAATCTAAGGATGATGCCCAAGCTCTTCAGCACTTTGTGACCCATTTCCAGTATATAATAAAAGGTTCACAAAGAATTACTGAAATGCTAGGGATGTAACTTAGAGTACTACATGCTTAACATGGAAAAAAGCCTGAGTTCTATCCTCAAAACCACATTAACTGGTTATATACTTGTAATCAGAAGTTAGAGGCAGGAGAGTCAGACGTTCAAGGTCACCCATGGCCACATAGCAAGTCTGAGAATAACTTGAGACATATGAGAGAGATTCTGATTAAAAAAAAAAAAAGAGGATGAGGGGGCTAGGGAGGGGTGTGAGGAAGAACAAAAGAAACCAAATATCCTTTTTAACCATTGGTAAGCCAATCAGTGATGAAGAACTTGAGTTCAAACCCTAGCTCTGCCGGTTACAAACTTGATGAACGGGGCACAAGGCTGCCCTGTTTGCTGTACGGGGGGGGGGGGGGGTGTGATCAGGAACATGTACACCAGATCAAGCACCCAGCAATTGGATGGCTTTGCCATGGGTCACCAGTGTCCTCCTTTTAAACTCG
>PVIH01001705.1:0-36862 GCA_004025045.1 Sigmodon hispidus | reverse complement strand
TCATAGTGCCTCAAATATAATAATTATAGTGGGGCCAGTGGTGATTACAGAAATGAACACATTGGTATAACATACAGTAATGATATATTGATACAGGCACTTATATTATTGACTTAGTTTGTTTGCCCAACCATCTTTATGAATACGTATTACGCTTTTCTTCAATTGTAGATGGAAAAAAACTGTCGTAGTAACGTTAACTAACTTCTAAGGTTACAGCACTACAAAGTAGAAAAATCTAGATTCGCCACCATACTCTACAAATTTTTAAAGTGCATACTCAAGGACTACCTGTCAACTAAAACCAAGTATTTATGAATGAATTATTGCCAAGGACTATGCTGAGGAAAGAGAAAAGGAACAGGGTTGCATAAGATGACCAGATAGTCTGTAGTTCCTGAAGAACCAGAGAATCACCTCCATTTTTGAGCAAAAGTTCCTAGTTTTGAGACAAGCCTGAGGTCCGCATAGGAACAAAGGTCAAACAGGAGAGGTAGCTTAGGGACTGATAACAGTTAATTATATATGGAGTGTCTCAGGACCGGAGATAGCCTGGAAAGACCCAACCCAGGAGGTAGTCAAAGAAAGGGCTTGACAAACAGCTGGCTAAGATAACAGAGGAAGTCTAAAAATCCCCCAAAAGATGAGCTAATCAGAATTGTATTCATCCTAAAAGACCCCAATTGATGTATAACCTGGTGATCTTTGCCCTTAAAAACCCAGCTTGCAAAGGGGCGGCACCTCCTCTGGCCACTGTCACACCTATGTGCTGGAACAAGATCCTTGTTGTGTGACTCATAATTTTCAATAAACCTTGCTTTTTGCATTTTGGAGAATTCAAATCTCTGGTGGTCTCTTTGGGGGCCTCGTGACCAGGGCACAACAGTCTCCTCTGTCACTGTACAGCTTGTCCCCTTACTAGTCCCTACGTACTTGAAGTTGGGCTTGCCCATGGCTGCCTTGCTACGTAGCCCCAGGTAGGCATAGAACTCACTATTTAACTGAGTCTAGCTGATTTACAATTCTCCTACCTCTATGTCCTGAGCACTGTGATCACATGTTATCATCCAACTAATTACCAGTAGGAGCAGTGTGAGTATTCTCATTCTTTTTCTGCTTTGCTTGTTCATTTCCCATTGCTGAAGATTAAGTCCAGGGTCTTACACATGCCAGGCAAGCACTCTGCCACTGAGCTACAGTTCCAAGTCTGTACATGGCTACTCTGATTAACAGAGCATGGTATAAGTGATTTTGGGAAACCTCCAACTAAGCTTAGGTCTTAGTGTAACTTCCAAGTTCCTCCTGACTCTTTTGTTATGTTTCCTATGGGGAAAGCCAGATGCCATGGTGTGAAGAAACTCAAATTATTCAAAAGCAGAGTGTATATGCAAAGATACCATGTATCAATATCTACGTTGTACAATGGTCCCAGCTCAGACACCATACTCCAAACACCTGACAACATTGCTGTCTTCCACAGCCTTATAGGGGATCCATGGGGAGACCTCTAGCCAAGCCTTTCCAGAGAACCACTGGGAACAGAAACATATTGTTTTTACTGCCAAGCTTTGCTGTAGTTCCTTGACTAGCCGTAGAAAACTGGTTTTGTCCTGCCATACAAAATCCTCTGTACCAGAAACACTAGGGCAAAACTTCTAATTAACCTCAATTCCAAGAAAAGCTGGGTAATGAAGTATCTTCTCCCTGCCTGCTCAAGCCCAGCCACTGACTGTGAATTATATGTTCTAGAAGAAACCCTCTCACTTTGGCTGATCCAAGGCTCACTGCCAAATGCTTTTCCTCCTAAAGTCAGATGGTCACTACCATTTGCAATTGTAATTGATTTTTCATTTTTACTTTGTTGCTACTCCATTTTCTTCCTTTTAATATACCCATCTAGGTGCTTATCCTCCCTCTCCCTCATCTCCCCCTTCTTCTCTCTCTCCCAACCTTTCTCTGTCCTTTCTTTGGAGATAGGTCTCTTTCCAGGGAGAAATGTATGGAGTTAAAAAAAAAAAAAGCCAAAGTCACCACATTGGGCTAAGCCATGATCTTGTCCTCTGGCAGAGAGATCTTCAGTCTCCTGGTTATTGTGTCATTTGCACAGCGGCAGTAATGGGAGAGATAATGGATGCACTTTGAGAGGACACAGTGAGTCAGTACTGTGGGGTCTTGGTAGAGAGCCTTTCAAGCTGGGTCCGGGAAGGAGGTTAAGGGCCAGCTCTGAGGACAAATAAAAACTAGTGTAGACCCCAAGATGTTTTGTGCTGACATAAAGGAGAATCAGCAGGTGGTGTATCTTGTACTGTATTCAAGGCCACATGTTGACTGGAGGTGAAATTAAAGAATGTAGCTAAATTATAAAGGTCTCGAGGAGGGGGGCTTATTTCTTCCTTTAAGGGGATCCACTGTCAATACAGGAGCTCACATTCCAACTGCACACTCCATAGCAGCCTGCCCTCTTCCCCTGGTAAGTTGTATTGCTGCCCCTAACATCACCTGGTTCCTCAAGCATGGCTAGGTGGCATAATCCCAGACTCAAAGAGGGAAAAAAATGGAATCATATTGGGTGCAGCAGTGTCTGGTGCTAAGACTCTGAGGAATGTTTACTTTTTATTTTCCTTCCCTTATGGTTTTCAGATTTCCTATAATGAGCATTGTTACTTGCAGAATGTTGGAAAATAAAAAATAAGCTTTATTTTTGTAATGCCTTCTGTGCCACACTAAGAGGGCTTTAGCTTATTTTGTAGGCAGCAGAGAGAAACTGTACTATTTAGGGAAGAAATAATCCCATCTGGTCTGGGAGGAGTGCCCAATCCAGTGTGGAGGTGTCTCTCTAGAGCGTTTGCCAGTACCTTGCCCCCAAAGCACCAAGAACCACAGGATGATTCTCCAAACAATATGGACAGGGTCCAGTTTAAGGCCCACTCAGCAACCTCTCCATTTCCAAGTCTGCTGTTGCTTGGCAACCTTCTCAGTGACACCCTTTCTTTTCTACCAACAGCTCTTCCAAATCTGCCATCTCTTTCCCAGCTCTGCCTGTGCTTTCTCTACAGGTGACAGGCAGAAGGAAGTCATTCTAGTTAGGATGTCACGGTTTCTCTTGCCTTCTTTCTGCTGCCTATTAGGCCTGGTGACTCAGTAGCTAGGTTCCAACAAATGTCTGATATCTTCTCAAATGGGAAGGAAAAAAAATGAGCTTTTATGTTGGAGGTAATATTTTAATGTAATATATTTTAATGTGCGATATTTGCCTTTGTTAAGGGAGAGATCTGAGTTTGGAGGGCTCCTGATGAAATTTTCAGATTCTTGTGTTCCAGGACCATGACTGGCACCAGGGACAGAAGTTAGAAACAGAAACAGGGATATTTTATTAAGAAAGGGTAAGGCATTCCCAAGACTAGGAATAGGCTTGGGAGCTCATGGGTAGCAACTTCCTCCCACACAAAACCTTTCAACTTGGTGGGGGTGGGGGTGGAGGGCTCTTAAAACATAGGATGTTGTAAAAGGAGCCAAAGCATTCTCTTGTTAAGCTCAAGAAGTAAGAAACTAAAGGCTTCAGGAAGTCCCTAAAACTGAGCAGATCCACTGTGCCCCTCCTTCTCTAAGCGTTTATAAGCTGTGAAGACTGCTATTGTTAGTCAAACCAAGCTGATGTAGGGCAGGGCTTAGAGCAGCTGAGGGGACTGGAAGAAGCAGAAAAGATGCTTTTCAAGTTGTCAAGCAATGAACTTCCGGCTTCTGGCTTTTGTGACCGCCCCCCCCCCCCCCACATACATGATTTTGATGATGATACAGCTGTCTTTGGGTCATTTCTGCTTCTGAAAGTAACCTCTCCTCCATATTCCTGTAAGTGACATCAATAAAACTTACCAAGTAGGCTTTTTTTTTTTTTTTTTTTTTTTTAACTTTAGTCGTTTTGATGGTTCCCTATCTAGGGTAAGGAGAGGTTTGTTTACACCTTCCCAACACACACACAGACACACACACATACAAATGCAAGCCCATGAGGCTCACGACCTTTTATTGGCACCTGTTTTCCTATGTTTGTATCTCAAAGGATTTTCTTAGACATGCTTTGTTAACTGCAGCCCAGGTAGGGAATGGTCTTGTCCTCCAGCAGAGAGACCTTCAGTCTCCTGGTTATTGTGTCATTTACCCAGTGGCAGTAATGGGAGAGACAATGGATGCACTTTGAGAGGACACAATGAGTCAGTACTGTGGGGCCTTGGTAGAGAGCCTTTCAAACTGGGTCCTGGCTGGCAAGGTGCAGGACCAGCTCTGAGGACAAATGAAAACCAGTGTGAATCCCAAAGGTATTTTGTACTAGCATGAAGGAAAGCTTCCAAGATTTTCTGCCTACTGGTTTCTTTCATATGCTAAACTTGCTGCTGCGGCTGCCTCCAATCCCTCCCCCAACACACACACACCCTCAGCTTCAAATCCTATAGTCATAGAACGCTTGGAATGAAAGGAAACCACAAGACCGAAGTGCCTGTAGTTCACGAAGCTGATACCGGTCAGAGTATTTCTGTCCTCTGACCTTTGTTCTCCTAAACAAACCTTGCTTCTGCTGCAGACAGTCAATTTCTGTCAACAAGTACTGTAGAAACTTTACTCTCTCAGAGTCAGTCTCTACACTTCCTGGAACCTCCCCTCATCATATAAATAAACAGACAAACCTCACTCACCTGAAATCCTCCTGCACAAAGTTCTTAGCACCCTTTTAGCTCCATGGCTTCAAGAAGGGAAGGACGGTCTGTTATGCCTGCCTGTAAGAATTTCCACGATTGCTACCAGGGAGGCTGGACATGCTGTAAAGAGTGAGGATTTTATTGTTACATACAGGTTTCCATGAACCTGGGATAGCTTGGTTCCAGCACAGTGGAAAGGCTAAGGACCCTGAGCCCCGACAGGCAGGAGTCTTTAAAACAAAACATATGTAAGCAAGATGCAAAACACCTTGGCATTCCAGGATTGGGCAGAGGGGCAAGGTACAAAGGCGACTGGTGCGAATCCAACTTTTGAATCCATTGGCTACTGCAGAGTTCACTCGCAGATCTGGGCCCTGCCCCCAGGTGTCGATGTGCCAATTAATCTAGGTCCTTACACGGTCCATGCTCATTGTCTCTACTGTCTCAATATCCAAGAGTTCTCAGTCCAGTGGCTCTGTGATTCAAAACCTTCTAAACCAGTCTCTTGAAGAGGGACACAAGGCTTAGTGATGTGAGTTCCCACTGCCATAAGTCCTTGTAGGCTACTTCCCGAGATTCACCAACTCTTGGTCCACAGGAATAATTGCTTTTCCCCGGGTGTTATAAATAATAGCCCCAAGTCCAAATGCTCACTGTTCACCACCTTTGGTAATAAGTCTTTGACAAACTCAAGAATCTGTGCTTCTTCAGATGAGTTCCATGGGCTACCATAAACACAATGGGGCAGAGTTTGGAATCTGACTCTGGATGAGCAAGTGAATAAGCAACCACTCATGCCTACTCTGTGCAGGTATAGAGAGGTCACTGCTAAAAGCAGTTAATGAACAGTGTGCCACACAGTGCCAAGAACCTTCCACCCTACATCTTGGAAAGATAGGTGTCAGCAGAGGCACCCCAGAGCAGAGAAAAGCAAGTGCCAAACGAGCTACAAAGCAATTTCCCTTCATGGGGCCTGCCTCTGTGCCAGGCAGGATAGAGTACTGCCTTAACATGCTCTTTAGGAGGCTGGCATGCAGTAAGTTCTCTAGGGAAGGCTACTGTGACATAGAAGAAAGAGATGCACCCTGGCTAAGGAAAGGTGGCTCAATAAAGGTCTCAGCTGCCCAAACAGGGAACTGTGGAGACTGGGTAGGTTGAACAATTCTCCATGGTCATACAGATATGAGTGACATGGCATCTCATAGTATTAAAACTGCCATTGGGGGAGCAAAAGGAAATTAGAAGATACATGGTTGATGGTTTCCCAAAGTGCATACAGTTCTAAGTACAGTTCCAGCATAACCGGGCTATTACAAGTACACAGGTAGGAACAACTAAAGAAAAAACATCTGGAAAGGCTAGGGGGAGGAACAGTGACAGAAAGAGGTTGAGAACCTATTCTAGAGAATGCTAGGGGAAGGTATTGTGTAAGCCTAGGCAGGGCCTCACACACTTAGTAACAGGAATGAGAACATATCGGGTAGGTTCCTCCAGGCCACATGGACCCACCTGGTTGTCTCCTTGAAGAAGAAAGGTTTCTTTCAGAGACAAGGATGTAGCAATACATGTGAAGGGTGGATTACAAACAGAGACAATCACTGATAAGAGGGTGATGCAGCAAACCAAGGCAGACAGAATTAGAGTCTACTTAGAGTAGATAACAAAGAGATTTGCCAGAGACTGAGTCAGATAGATTGGAGGTTCAGAAACTGACTTGGGAGAAAGGAAAAGGGATTCAAATGAAACCTTGAGCCTTGGTGCTTTTGATTTCTGGGAAGAGATGGTCCTAGAGCAAACCTAGACAACATATATCCCAGGGTGTCCTTCATATATCCCAGAGTGTCCTTCAACTTGCTATGTAGCTGAGGATGACCTTGAACTTCTGATCTTCTTATCTCTACCTCCTACATTTGGGGATTGTAGGTAAAGGCCACCAGTCATGGCAGTGCTGAGAACTGAATCTAGGGTCTCATGCATGTAGGCAAACACTATTGCTTAAGCCACACACAGAGCCCAAGACACTTGATTTAAGTGTTAGAATATCCACTACCATCTTAGAAAAAAAAAATATTTTTAACAGAATGAAAGCTATCCCACCAGGATTGGAGATCCCAGCAAAGAGCTTGGACTCAGGAATTTGGTAGGCCCACTTGGCTCCCATTACTTACTGGGTTCATAGTCTTTAGTAATCATTAAGTCATCTGTCCACATTTGCATGGTGAGTCAACTTTAATGAGACCAGAGATCAAGCACAGTATATGTTTGGAGAGCAAGACATGTATTAATTACTCAGTAAAAATTCTGGTGACGTGTGTGTGTGTGTGTGTGTGTGTGTGTGTGTGTGTGTGTGTGTTTGTGTGTGTGTTGCTAAGGATCACACCCAGGGCTAATGTATGCTTGGTAAGTACTATCCACTGGATACTACCCCAACCCTTGGTTAGTGTATTTATTTTTGATGAGGAAAAGGGTAAAGTGGACTGCATTCACTTCTTTGCCTCATAGTATGAAATTATTACAAACTGGTTTGATAGGTAATAAACTGACTCTGTTATAAGCCTAGAAACTAAAGTTGAAGAGTTATCAGGGCCATACTTTTTACAAGGCTCTAAAAAATCTCGTTCTCAATGCCTGATTCTGGCTTCTGGGGATCCTAAATGTTTGGAAACAGTGTACCATTCTGCTGCTCTCTTCACATGGCCTTCATTCTCATAACATATTGGCTGGGATAAAACTCATTTCACCCAAGCTGAAATGTCCCTGCTTTATCTATTATAATTATCATTATTTTTAAAAATCTCTTTTTTCCCATGTATCTTCTTGCTTACCCATCCTTCCCTATTTCCAATTCCTCCCAGTCTGCCTTCAGCACCCCCATCCCATCCCCTGATCCCCTCCCCAAAAAGGGCAGGAAGTCCCAAGGTGGGTCAGCTCAGCGTGGGACATCTTTAGCTAATGTTAGAACTGGGCACTTATCTGGAGGCAAGGTCAGTGGTTACAGTGTAAGGCTCTGTTACAGTTTGTGGAGAAACTGTGAGTAAAACCTACTAGAATTAGTCTAGGGGCAGTTACGGTGGTAAGATGGCTGCAGTCATGATAAGCTGGATTCGTAATGCAACAGTCATCCATAGGCCACAGCTCTACAGTGATTTGCCTAATTGTTCTGAATTAAATTGCTAAAGACTATTTCCAAATGATGACATGTTCTGAGTTTGAGTTGGATACCAGTCTGGGTCAAACACTCTCCTTCTATTACATGAGAACAAGGCCTGGTTTAGAGACATTGATGGCATTTCTGTTGAGGAGGGGGGAAACATGAGTGCATTTCATTGCTTTGGAAAGGGCGATTCTTTTCTGCGATGGAAAACAAAAATATTGGTGGGAAGAGGTGTCCAGTGAGGAGTAGTTGAGAACTTGAGGAGGACTTCCCGGGAGAGTGGGAAGACAAGGAGAGCTGTCGAAGTGTAAGTGTGTAAGTGTAGGGAAGGGGAAGGGCAGCTTGGCAGAGGCAGCAGCATCACGCTGCTATAGTCCAGTGTAAACAAGAAGAGAAAGGTAAAGATAGTGTGAAAATTGGTTTCCCATTACTATAACAAACACCCGAGACCATCAGTTTATGAAGAGGAAAGTCTATTCTGGCTCTTACTTTTGGAGGTTCTGTCCCTGATCAATTGGCCTCTGGGATGAGGCAGCAGACTGCAGCACATGTGATTGGAGACAAACTGCCCAATTCACAGCAAGGAAGTGGGGTTCCTTTTGTGGGTAAGCCCGCAGTGACCCAAAGGATTCTCACTGGAGCTCACCTTTTAAAAGATCCACCACTTCACAAGAGTGCCTCTCTGGGGACCAAGCCTGCAGCACATGCTCTTTGGGGACACTCAAGGTCCAAATACTGACAGAGCATATGGTGAGGGACCTGGACTTTGCCACCTGGCCAGTCAGTTTTGTGAGGAAATATTTACTGAAAATTATGGAGGAAGAAATGATTAAATGGGCTAACAAGGAAAACTTAGGCTTCAAATACTGCCTTGGTGTGTGCAATGCTGTGTTTGGCCATATTTCAGGTAACAGTGAGGGTTCAGTTGAGCTATTAGAAGCAACTCATTTAAAAATGACTTTGGGGCTGGAGAGATGGGTCAGAGGTTAAGAGCACTGGCTGCTCTTCCAGAGGTCCTGAGTTCAGTTCCCCAGCAACCACATGGTGGCTCATAACCATCTATGATAACATCTGGTACCCTCTTCTGTATACTATATACGTAATAAATAAATTTAAAAAAAATAAAAAAGGACTTTGCAGGGGTAGAGAGCTATTCGATTGGTAAGGTGCTTGCCTTGGAAACATGAATTTCTAAACTAAATGCCCAGCACCTATTTAAAATGCCAGGCATGGTGCTGCATGCTTTTAGGGCCAGCCCTGGGGAAGTAGAGAGAGACATATTTTTGGGTCTCTCTGGCCAGTGGCCTCATTGAATCAATAAGCATCAGATACCAGTGAGAGTCCTTGTCTCAGAAAGCACAATGAAAAACACTCTGAATGATACCTGCAGGTGGACCTCTGGCCTTCACATGCATGCATACACGTGTAAACATACAAAAGACTCACTGAATAATGGCATGTACAAAACCATGCCTGGCTCTGTGAGGGAACTGTAAGACAGGTTGTCTTCTTCTACGATTGGTCTAAAGCTTTTGTAAGGTAAAGGGCATAATAGGACAAAACAGCAACCCATAAGAGATCCTCATTAGCCCCACATCTGACAGGGGGCTGATATTCGAAATATATAAAGAACTCTAGAAAATAGATTTCAACAAACCAAATACTCCAATTAAATAAATGGAGTACTGACCTAAACAGAATTGTCAACAGGAATCTTAAATGGCCAAGAATCACTGAAAGAAATGTTCAACATCTTTAGCCATCAGGAGAAAGCAAAGCAAAACAACTCTGAGATTCACCTTACTTTCCATATTACATCTGTTGGAATGACTAAGATAAAAAACACAAGTGACAGTTCATGCTGGAGAGAATGTGGAGCAAGGGAAACACCTCTCCATTGCTGGTGGGAGTGCAAACTTGTGCTGCCACTTTGGAAATCAATACGACAGTTTCTCAGAAAATTTGGTATCAGTCTACCTCAAGACTCAGCTATACCACTTTTGGGCATATACCCAAAGGATACTCTACCATACTACAAAGACACATGCTCAATTATGTTCATAGCAACCTTATTCATAATAGCCAGAACCTGGAAAAACCTTCATGTCCCTCAACTGAAGAACTGATAAAGAAAAATGTGGTACATTTACATATTGGAATATTACTCAGCTGTTAAATGCAATGGCATCAATAAATTTACTGGCAAATGAATGGAACTAGAAAGATCATCCTGAATGAGGTAACCCAGACCCAGAAAGACAAACATGGTATATACTCACTCATAAGTGAATATTAGCTGTAAAGTAAAGGATAACTATGCTATAATCCACAGACCCAGCGAAGCTAGGTAACAAGAAAGGTCCAAGGAAGAATTCATGAATCTCACTGTAAAGGAGAAATAGAGGAAGCATCACCAATGGAGGTGGGGAGTTAGGTCTGTATTGGGGATGGACATGGAAACAGGAGGGATAAGGTGAAGGAGAGGATGAAGGGAGAGACTACAGGAATCAGGTGACATTTCTGAAACAAGATAGAATCATAGAGCAATGGAAACTCCCTGGAATCTAAGAGGGTAACCCTAGCTAAGACTCCTAGCAATGAGGGATACAGAGCATGAACCAGCCATCTCCTGTAGCCAGGCAAGACTTCCAGTGCAGGGATTGGGACATCAACTCAGCCATAAAACTTTCCACCTACAATTTGTCTTGCCTACAAAATGTGCTGGAGTAAAAGTGTTGCAGAAATTGTGGGAGTGGCCAGCCAATGTCTGGTCTGGTTTGAGACCCATATCATGAGAGGGTGCTCAGCTCTGACACTGCCTGGAGGACCAGGGTGGGATAGCCTAGAGACCTGGAATAGAACTAAACATGCTGGAAAAAAAAGTCAATGAAATCATTCGACTAACACAGACTCAACTAACCTGGGCTCATAGGGCCTCACAGAGACTGAACCAAAAACCAGGGAGCCTGCATGAGACGGATTCAAGCCTTCTGCATATATGTGGCACTGTGTTGTTAGGTCTTCTTGTGGGACTCCTAACAGTAAGGGCAGGGACTGTCTCTGACTCTGTTGATTGCTTTTGGTACCCTTTCCTTTTACTGGGTTGCCTCATCCAGCCTTAATAGAAGAAGGGGTGTCCAGTCTCAGTGCAACTTGATATAGCATAGGAGGCCTGCCCTTTTCTGAAGAGAAACGAGAGAAGAGGGGAGGTGAGGGTCAGCTTGGAGGAGAGGAGGGACGAAAAACTGATATTGGGAAGTAAAAACAAAAACAAATACAAAAGAATTGTTTAAAGACTATGAAATTTAAGTATGCTGCTCACTATTAAAGCAACAGAAGAAAACACAACACAATTAACTTGTATCTGGGTTTATATGTAATCAAGAAATCATTTACAATAAATCCAGCATCCATGTTCAAATAATTTTCAAATCTACAACAAACATTAGGGGTGCAGTTTATGATTTATAAAGAAAGAAAGAAACAATTACAAAAAATGGGAGAATCCCCTGTATTCTCTGGGATTGGACAGGGAATGGCAGAGAGATGTAATTTCTTCATGGACTCTTTCTCGAATGTAGGAATGGCTATGTGAGGAAAATCATGTGTTATAGCTGTATGCAGGGCCATGTCAAGTTGGACGTGATTGAAAAAGTTGTCTGATGTGTCTAGTGTCAGTTTTCTTTGGGGCTGCTGAGGAGTCAGTGTGTAATATTGTGCATGAATACGCACACGGAAGACAAAACAGTCAGAATCTGTGCAGCATCTCACTGGAGCCTTTGCGGACCAGATTCAGACTAGGCTTCCTCCTTCGCAGCTTACTCCTCATTCAAGAGACCAGGAGGAGGCTGCAAATGCAGGCTAGTTGGTATGGCATTTGAGTGGTATTTAGGAAGCCCTGCGTTGGACCCCTAGCACCTCACAGACTGGGTGTGGTGGCACACACATGTAGTCCCAGGTCTTAGAAATAGAAAGAAATTGGCTCAGTTAAAAACCATTGGGTCTTTCTCAGTAGTACAGCAAGTTGAGGTCAATCTGGGCTATGAGAGATCTCTCTTCCAAAAACAAAAAAACATAAAAAATAAAATAATAAGCAAAAAGATGGCTCTGCTGAGCAGGTGAGAAAAGGTCAGTGGTAGATTTTGCCTTGATAGACTAGCCATTCAAGCCTTATTCTCAGACCTTTGAACTTAGGATAATGATAGGCTTCTAATCCAGTGCCATAGCATCCCAGTCGCCCATCACTTTTGCTTCAGGGAGAATGTCCATCAGCCACTAACTTCTTAAGTGCCACATAATTCTTATATACTCATTACAGAACTGCTCCAGGCCTTCTTTAGCCATCTGGGAGGTCCAGTGAGCAGGAACATCTGATGTCCCTGTATGTTGAGAGACTTGGATTGTGAGCCCACACACAGTTTGATTAAAGAGTACTATGAGTATGCCAAAGGCTGTAAATATGGGTACTACGATAATAAGTGAGAGGCAGCTTGGCTAATTGATGCTACTTGACAGATTAAGGCAATAATTATGGAATGATCCAGTCTGGTGTGCCCCTTAGAGTGTCAAGGACCTTTTATGCAAACAGACAGGTCAGAAACTTTGCACCCCACTTACTTCTGAGACCACAGGAAATGATATTAAGCCTCGAGTTTTGAGCAGTGGAGAAAATTTTACTGTGCATCATCTGTCAACCTGTCTGTGTGCCTTTCTTTCTGTCTGTCTATCTGCCTGTCCATCATCTTTATAGTCTTGACTTTCCAGCCAAATGGCAGTTTCAAGAGACACTAGGTTCCCATGCCCAACTAAATCTCATGCTTTTTGCAGATCCATTAAAGTATGACATGCCTAAAAAACCTTTCTCTGACAAGAATATGATGAGATTAGGATAACTCAGGGATACCAAATTTTAAGGGCTTCAGGGCTTGTCACAGTGATATCATGGCTGTTGCAGAGTTGCCAACGCTATCCTTGTCCTCCACAATGCTTTCCATTTGCATGTTCAATTGCACATTAAAGAACCCAGATCCTCGAACTCGTATAAATTTATTTATTTTACAAAGCTGTTGTGAGATAACTGTAAACGGGAATGGTGTGAAAGTGTCTGCATTTCTCTGCAGTTTGCCCTCACAGCTCATTTCACAGAATGCAAGCAATGTGTGCCTCTGTTTTAGGATCTCCCCCATAGGCAACCTCAACATTTAAATCTTGAGCACCAGCCTGCTTCTTTTCCTGCATTTTTCAGCTCCAACTCCACCTGTCTTGGAGACACTGCTTCTGTCTCCATTCCAGATACGCTCCCTGAGCTTCCTGTCTTTCCAGCTCATCCAGCCTTATTTTCTACTCATTGGTTAACACTGCCTAAAATCAGAAGCAGAAAAGCTGGCATTAACTTTGAAGGATTAAGAAGTGTACCACGTAGCAGGTAGGGCTTGGGAGTTTTAAAAGCCCATGCCTTTTGAATTTAGTGTGCTCTCTCCTACCGGTGAATATGATGTAAGTGCTTAGCTGTTCCTATCACCATGCCTTTGCTCTATCTTCATGAACTAAAACTCTGAAATCTGAAAACTGAAGATTTATTAATTAATTAAATGCTTTCTTCTTTAAGTTGTCCTGGTCATGGTGTCTTATCACAGTCACAGGAATGTAACCAAGGCAGCTACTGTTTCTGACAGACTCAATCACAAGCTCCCAATATATGGAGATGGTGATAGATATACTTTTAATAAATTATTATTAAGCCCCCCCTTAATTTTTTTCCAGGCTTTTCTTTTGAAATGAAAAATCTAGTAAGGAAGCTTTTCACATGTTCTCTCAATTTCCAACTCAGCCCCCAAATTCTTCTAAGCATAAAAATAGATCTCTGACCATTTCCTCTTTCATGACACCAGAAAGAGCATTGGCAGTACTTAATGGAGAACTTACAGTTGAAAATCTACTGAGGTATGCTTTATTTCCTTGTATAACCTCTATTAAAATCACTGATATTAAATGTTAAGCAACAGATTATCACAAGAATAATGTGAATAGTGTCTGGGACTTTCAGAATACTTTGTGAAGAGAAATGATAGCCAAAAAAATCAACACATTCTGAGGGTGGCCAGAAAGACATATGAACAAACTCATCTTAAATGTCTTCAGAGAGTGAAAGGACTATTCTGAAATGATATGACAATGGTAAGGCTGGACAGAATGAGCTTCAAAAGGTTTCCTTCTCTATGATCCACCCTTTCTTTGGCAGTTCCCAGCCCTGGATATGAATACCCTTTGTTCTTTGGCATGGGCAATGAGCTTTGCTAAGGAAAACTGTGCTGTTAGGCAACAGTAGCTGCACCCTTGGTTCTGTTCCTGAATCCTTACTCATCCCTTGTTGGTACCTTGCTTCAATTCAAGCCACACCTTGTGCTGTGTAAAACCCTAAAAACAAAACAAAACAAAAAAACAAAACAAAAAACTAGATCTACAGAGACTGGGGCAGGATGGAACATGCCCAGAGGCTTGGCCACTCAAAGTCATACCCAGTGAGGAATTCTCAAAAGAATTCTAGGTGTGTCATTGAAGCACATCATAAGAGCTGGCGTCAGGTGTCAGAGAGTCTTCTGGGAGATTCATAGGACTTGAACTAAGTGACAAGAACTTCAGAAGAAAAGGGTTCAAAGGTCAGCATAAGGAAGACCTTCCGGTGAGCTACTCAAGAGAGAGTTCCCTTTCCCTGGATCATGCTGAATCTTCAATTGCTGATGGAATTAGAATTTGGGGGTCCCTTCTAGTCAAGTAGACCATTATCCTTTTACAGCTTTAGATTTATTTTTAAAAGTATTTCCACATTGCTTTATGTGCAGAAGATAATATTCTTTGTGATTAAAACAGCTTCTGCCGGGAAGGAGAATGTGAATGTGAAAAGATAATTGCTGCATGGTATTAGAAGTGCCACACTAAAGGATGTCTCTGACAGCATAAAAGAGGGACTTGCTGCAGAAGTGGGGAAGGTTTTCTATAAAGGAGGTGGGTTTTAAGATCCATCTTATACAATGAAGCCAATGCGTTCACATGGTGAGAAATAGCATTTGCAGAATGTTATGTTTATGATCATGTGGCAGGAAGCATTTAAGATGAGAGTTGGTATGATTTTAGAAGAACTTGAGATCTTTGTGCCTTTAATTGTGGGAGAAACTACTTGAGATGGGGAGTGGATGAGTGAAAAGAGCACTTGGTTGTTCTAAAAAGTTGTCATATAAGGACATTGAGGCCATTGAGGGAGACTCCTTAGTATAGGAAGCTGGCCACGGGGAACAAGGGTGAGACAGGTAATCATTTCAGTGGGAAAATTGATACTGGGATCATGAAGATGCCAAGTGAGAATGGCCCAGAGGTACCAGCTGCATGGCTGAGCATGTGATGGAGCCTGGCAGGAACAGGAGCTGGATTGTGGTCATGGTGATGAACACATACTCCTGGAGCACCAGTTGGAATGGTCTGATGAAGTGAAGCCCAGGAGAGAGAGAGAGATGACAACATAATACCACGAAAGACTGTCATGATTCCTTCCCAGAAACTTCTTCCTTTATTTAAAAAGTTTCCCAAATAAAGTGGCAGTGACAGCACCTGTTTGTAATCCCAACACTTGGGAGGCAGAGGAAGACAGATTTCTGTGAGTTCGAGGCCAGCGTATAAAGCCAGAAGCTGTCTCAAAACAATCGCAACAAAATTTCATAGAAAACAACCATGAAGTTAATATCAAGCTTCAATAATGATTACCAACTATGACGCAACTGTCCCTCTGTCTGTTGTCTATCATTTTAAATATAATATTTTAAATAAGTTCTTTGAGGTTTTTTATGTATGTGTACAGTGTATTTTGATGGTATTCTTCCTACACTCCTCCCTCTCCATTTCTAAGTATCCCTCCCGATCTCTTCACTTCCTTCCAGATTTTATATCTGCTTTAGTTAATATTTACACCGTGATAAAATACCAGGTCTGACAGCAGCTTGGGCAGGAAAGGTTTATTTCCATTCCCACCTCTTAGGTCATCCTCCTCCACCAAGGGAAGTCGGGGACGGAACTCAAAGGAGGAACCTGGATGCAGAAACTGAAGCAGAAGCCATGGAGAAATGCTGCTTACTGACTTCTTTCCTGGCTTGCTCAGTTTGCTTCCTTATACACCTCATGATCTTGTTCCAGGGTGGCCCTCCCCACAGGGAGCTAGTTCCTCCCACGCCCATAATTAATAAGGAACACATCTGCCAAACATGTCTACAACCCATGCAGCCCAGTGTTATGGAGGCATTTTCTAAACTGAAAGTCCCACTTTCCAAATGACTGTAGCTTGTACCACATTGACATAAAACTAACCAACAAAATCATTTTTTTTTTAAAATAAACCTCTGAATTCAATTTGTGATGCCCCTACATGCACGACTGTGGTGTTTGCTAATCACTTTGATTCAGATACCCTGTGTCTGGGATTTCCCTCTCAAGTGTAACCCTTCTATTAAGCCAAGAAAGCTAATTAACATGAGAGAATGGAACAGGCATAAGGAAAACACAGAGCAAAAGAGTCTCCTGGGGGGGACTCCCAGAGTTCTGAAGGCTTCCCTCCCTACAGTGTGGTTATTTGACCTGTAGAATCTTTGAGCCAAAATCATCTTTACCACCAGACATTCTGACTCATCAGCCCTCCCCAATGATGTGAGCTACCCTGGGGAGCAAATTCTCTCCTGAAGACAGCTTCCCTTCACTGATCTTTGACACAGAGCACATTTTCTTAATGACAATGTTTATAATCCTGGTAGCAGGAAGGGATGGCCACTCCCATCTCTGAATCACCAAGCCCTCTCATGATGCCCTTACATTCTGTTCTAGAGTCACTGGGGCCACACAGAAGCTTCTCACAGAGTTAAAAGCTTCTGAAAGTCAGCAGTACAGGTTCCTTGCCTCACGGCCAACATTGACATACACAGCCCAAGGTTTGCACAAAGCTCTGACGATTATATGAAGAAACAAAGGTAGTTCCACTCTGGTTAAAAAAAAAAAAAAAAAAAAAAAGGCAGAGAGTCATGCAAAAGCTGAGACGAAAGTTGAAAAGGTTAGGGAAGTATCTCAGAGATTTCAAGTATATAATAGAAAGTGAGCATTAAAATTTTTTTCAGAAATACAGTAAAAATCAAGAAACCAGCTGAAGAATCAGAGAAGCACCTCCATTTTTGAGCAAAAGTTCCAAGTTTCGAGCCAAGCCTGAGCTCTGCATAGGAACTAAGTTCAAACAGAAGTAGGTTAGGGACTGGTAACAGTTAGTTATCCATTAAATATCTCAGGACCGGAAATAGCCTGCAAAATCCCAACCCAGGAGTTAGTCAAAGAAAGGGCTTGGCAAGCAGCCGGCTAAGATAACAGAGGAAGTCTAAAAATCCCCCCAAAAGATGAGCTAATCAGAATTGTATCCGTACTAAAAGAACCCAATTGATGTATAACCTTGTGATTTTTGCCCTAAAAAAACCCCAGCTTGCAAAGGGTTTTTCTCCTTTGGCCATTGCGATATCATTGTGTCCGTGGCTTGTTGCTTATCAACCAGCATGATTATTATATTATTCTTTTTGAGACTATGTAGCCCAAGCTGTATTAGAACTCATTCTGGGGCTGGAGCGATGGCTCAGTGGTTAAGAGCAGTGGCTGTTCTTCCGGAGGACCTGAGTTTGATTCCCAGCATCCATATGGCAGCTAACAACTGTTTGTAATTCCAAGATCTGATACCCATACAGTTATACATGCAGGTAAAACACCAATTCACATAAAATAAAGATTTATTTTAAAGAGAACTCATTCTGTAGCCCAGGTTGTCCCTAAATTAGTGGCAATTCTCATATCTCAGCCTCTCCAAGGGCTAGTGTTATAGATATGACCCAATATATTCAGTTGCTTATGTACTAATAACAAAAACATTGTCTGTACACTTGAAGCCATAGCCATTGCTCTTTCTGGCACCTGCCTCTCCCCCCCACCCCAGATGACCAGGACTGAAAACAGCATGCCCTATATCAGAGCTTCTCATACCATACTACTCTAGAAACAGCTGGGGGTCCCTGTTTCATGGATCTGCAGTGACCAGAGATGGCTTCTGGCAGAGCAAACTCCTGGCAATACCAATGTCTGACTTGGTGGGACACTCTAGAGTGAGAACATGGGTCAGCAGTGGTCTCCAAAGGAAACAGCCAGGGAGATTCAAAAGTACACAACAACCCACCCCTGTGCCACCTCCAGATGTTATGACTTAATTCATTTGGGCTGATGCTGGGTTTTGGGAACTTTAAAAAAATCTCCAAGGTATTTAAATATGAGAACAAGTTAGGGACCTTTTATACATAAAAATTTGAGATATTTGTGGCACTGATGCTTCTACAGAAGCATTATATATTTTAATATGTAAATACAGACAAGCAAAGAACACAGAGAAAGCTGTGGTTCTGCTCTGAGATTAATAATCACCAACTCATTACTACACTAAATCATTTGGGTCATACATATGTATAAATGTATATATATGTTCAGATAAATTTTATTTCTAACAAAGGAGATCAAATCCATAGAATCCTTTAATTCATCATAATTCATTTTTAGAACCAACACATTGGGGAACACTCATATTATCTGAGATCTAAACATTTAAATTATCTCATACTTAATTTCTATGTTATGCTCATAGGTTTAAAATTGTGTTCTGTTTATCTTTAGCCTTTTTGAACATATGATTGCTTTTCCTTTTGGGGGACTGGGGATTTTGGGGGGGTGTTACTTTTTTGAGACAAGGTTTCTCTGTGTATCTTTGGAGCCTATCCTGGCACTGGCTCTGTAGACCAGGCTTGCTTGAAACTCACAGAGATCTGCCTGCCTCTGCTTCCCAAGTGCCTGGATTAAAGGCATGTGCCACTACCAACACTGCTGGGCTATTTTATGTGTAAGTGTACCTGTTATCTGTGTGTTTGCCACATGTACCTAGGTACACTTGAAGGTCAGAAGAGCATCAGATCCCCCAGACCTGGACCCTTCTGGCCCTTGATCTCCTTCCTCTTCCATGTCCATGTGCCTGTCTTTCTAGTTTTCTTATTTTTAAAATACCTTAGTATATTTCAGTATGGGTGTTTCCAAAAGCATGGACTCCTAACTAGTGGCTATGTTAAAGAAAATAATTCTTTTTCCCCCAGCAATCATTAGCTATGGATGATTCCTCAGGGAGGGGAGGAGCCTTGTGAACTCCTCCCCTTTCCATGACAGTGTATTTATAGACTCAGTCTTGTGTATACCATTACAATTACTATGAGTGGAAGAATGAATGGCTGTGTAATGCTCAGAGGTCAGTGTTGCACACCACCACTCTTCTTCCTCTTCCTCTGGTTCTTAGATTCTTTCTGCCCCTTCTTCTATGATGTATCTTAAGCTGAGGCTTGGAAGAGGTAATGTAGATGGTCCATTTATGGCTGAGAGTTCAAGTGTCACTTATTCTTATCACTCTGACCAGTTTTGAGCCTCTGCAGTTACTACTACCCACTGCAAAAAGAAGCTTCTCTGGTCAAAGCTGGTAGCATCATTTATCCTTGGTCATATCATAGTCATTTTAAAAAGGCTCATCTTTTCCTTTTAGAAAACAACAGCAGTAACTTCTCCTACTGGGGCTATGACCTTCCCCGTCATGGGCTTTTGACTAGGTTTTCACTACCAGATGTGAACTCCTTTCTGTAAAGCTGGCCTCAAATCCAATCAAAAAGTGGTCTGTTATCCCTAAAACAGACTTGACCATTATTGTGCTGATGGGTACTGTTGTACCCATGTCTAGAAGACCCCCCAAAGACCACCAGGGAGCTGGACTCAATGCAAATGCATGAGGATTGTATTGTTATGAACAGGTTCCAAACAAACTGGGGTCGATAACATTCGTTGTAGTTTTCAGGATTTTCAAGAAAAGCCTATATAAGGGGGTGCTGCACGTCTTGGCATTCCAGGATCAGGCAAAAGGATACAGGGTACAGTAGCTATTGGCTGAACTTTCTGGCACCAACCTAACTATTTAATCTATTGGTTGTGTGGCATACTCCCAGAGCTGGGCCTTGCCCTCAGGTACCAAAGCTTCTCTGAAACAAAGCTTTGTAAGGATAAATCTATGCCTTTACAAATACATCTTGCTTGGGCTGTGAGTAGTGTTGTATTTATTATCCATACCTGAGTTGATGGCATTATTCCCCAAGCAGGCCACATAGCATTTTCCAGTGCTATAAAGGCTAGCTAGCGGGAAGGAAGCTTCCAGCCAGGCTTTTGCTTGATTTCTGTATTCTCCTGCAGTGCTTTTAGTAATTGCAGTCTCATAATTGTTTCTCATGATTTTTTATGAGCTGATGTCATTTTAGTGTTTGTGGTCCTGAATTTGCTGCTAAGTTTTGGGCTAAGGCCATGAGTTTCTGCTTTAAAAAAGGGCTGGTCTCCCTAGCATCCCAATATTGTCTTAGGCTTGAGATAAGTCATCAGCTAAAGGTAATGAAATCTTTTCTAAGTCCAGGCAGAGCCTTACATCTTACTTTGGATTGAAAACAGTTCATAAAGAGTTGGTTCAGTGGGTTTGGAATGTTCCAACTCCAGTCCCCTCTCCCACAATGTTCTAAAGAGCAGGCTGGCCTTGTACATGCTCCTCAAGTATGGCCTCTGATGATCTATGCTTCTGTAGCAAGCTTTGGAATACACCTAAAGGCTTGGCTTCAACTAACACTAATTTCTGAGGAAGACCTGCTACGTTGTATCAGTTTGATCTCCGGCTCAGCCAGAAGCCAGGAACAAAGCCTTGGCTACCGGGTGCTGTGGTTTGAGTGTATTTCATTTCTGAAGCTTTCCTAAAATGGAACCTGACTTCCCAAAGCAGAGGTGTTGGGAGGGCATGAGACCTTTAAGGAGGTATGTGTGGGGGCACCCATAGGGTGGTAATTAGGTCAGCAGGAGAATCATGCTTAGAAGAGATAAAAGCAGTTCTCAGAGGAATTATGTAGTTTCTGTTAGAGTGGGCTGATATCAAAAGAGCAAGGCTGCCTCCTGATGTCTCTCACATCCTTTCTTGCCACGTGATCTCTTACTTCTACACTTGCCCCTACCACCATGTTGTCTATCATTTTGTGACACAGATATGGTGACCCTCAGAGGCCAAACCAACGGGGCTGTCCTGACTTGCACTCTGTCTCAAAATGGTGACCTAATCACACCTTTTTTCTTTATCGGCTGTTCAGCTTCAGAAAGCAGAAGTTACCAAGACTCCGGGAGTTCTATGGGTGGAGATACATTATTTTGAGAGAACTGAGTACCGCTAGAGAACTGGACCATGTGCCCGGTCTTTTCTCAATTCTACTTTTTGCTCACCTCTTCCTAGGCAGATTCTGTCTCTGTTGTCTCACTATTGTAAACCGTGACTATAAGCCTTACAGCTTTTCTAAATCCACAGTCACCATGTGTCTTAGAGTTACGATTGCTATGATGAAACACCATGACCAAAAGCAGGTTGGGAGGGAAGGCTTTATTTGGCTCACACTTCCACATTATAGTTCCACACTGAAGGAAGTCAGGACAGGAACTCAAGCAGGGCTGGAACCCAGAGGCAGGAGCTGATGCAGAGGCCATGGAGGGATGCCTCTTACTGGTTTGCCTCTCATGGCTTGCTCAACTTGCTTTTTAAACTACCAGCCCAGGGAAGGCACCAGCCATAATGGGCTGGGTCCTTCCACATTAGTCACTAATTAAGAAAATGCCTTACAGAGCAATCTTAGGGACCCATGTTTCTTAACTGAGGCTCCTTCCTTTCAGATGACTCCAGGTTGTGTCATGCTGACATGAAAGTAACAAGTGTACCTTGGTAGTTCCTAACACTGGATCTCAAACTAAAGCTAGGATGCCCAATAATGTAATTATAATATTGTTAATTAAAAAGTCAAATCTCAGAAAAATCACAAAAGTTAATACAACAAATACCTACCTATTCATCTCCAAGAATGGAGGAATGTTGCATTTATCTAATTATTCTTTATCAATAAGAATCAGGAGTCAGCTATTGGAGTAAGAACCTGAATGATCAAAGAAGTGACCAACGACCTCCTATCTCTTTCATTCCTACATCCAAAAAGATTGAGATCCTCTCTAAACACCACCTTATTACTTCCTGTCTACTTGTTCTCAGTCAACCTCTATGGTTAATTTTGTTCAGCCAGCAGCCAGCTCTGGCCTCTGATTCAAAGTAATTTTATTGTCAAAATGTGATCAAAACATCACACCGCAGATGAATACTTTCTATTATATATGCTTTGGTTCTACTTTTTTTTTTTTGATTAAGAAATAAAACACAATAGAGACACATCAAGTTCACTTTATATACCCCGGTCCTGGTCTGTGTGGTGGGGGAGTGGAGAGTTGGGTGTATTTGGAAGAGGACTGATACTATCTTTCTGGATATATATGTATCCTTTGTGAGGGGAACCTTGCTGTCTTCTCACTACAGTTTTGACAAGCTTGTGAAGCTTTCATACTTGACTTAAATGCAAATCAAAAAACACAAGCTGAGGAGTATTCACTGGTTATCAGGAATTGCACCAAGGGCTATGGAAGCCACAGCATTGGTCCAGTGCTCTCTCATCAGAATTCTAACCTGGTAAATGTAATCCAAGCTTGCTGAATCTTCTATGTGCTTTCTCTCTCTACTTCCTAGAATGCCATTTCTTAATACAGTGTTTCTTAACCTTCCTAATGCTGTGACCCTTTAATACAGTTGCTCATGTTGTGATGATGCCCCAGCTATAAAATTATTTTCATTGCTACTCCATAACTATAATTTTGCTCCTGTTAGGAACTGTAATTTAAATATCTGTTTTTCCGATGGTCTTAGATGACCCTGTGAAAGAATTGTCTGACCCCCAAAGGGATCACTTCCCATAGGTTTAATATAATTTGAACATTCTTCCAACATATCATGCATGAATATGACAAGAAGAGAAAGAGAATCAGGCCCAGGGAATCTCAGAGCTCAGCACTTCTCGGGCCTCAGGATGCCCTGTTCAGAGCGGGCATAGCTCAGCAGCAGAAGGGAAAACAATACTCCTTGGCTTGTTCATGAAGCCTGTCACCTCTCTGCTCCCTGCAAATCAGGCTCAATCCCCAAACCTTAATGTTTTAGAATTTATAGATGTCACAATGTCTGTACTCAAAAGAAACAGACATCAACTTGCCTTGATGAACTGTTCTCTGTATGCCTTTGCCTCTCCTGACTTCAAATGACTGGTTCATCTCTCACCCCACAAAATAAACAAGCAATAACTATAGAAACACAAACAACTCAAAATGTATCAAAGATGTGAATCTAAGACCTGGATTGTTAAAGTTAAAGGAAGAAAGAGCAATGTTCAATATCTTTATCCATTGAGGTTACATTTTTTTTTCTTTTTAAATGGTTTTTGGAGACAAAGTTTCTCTATGTAATAGCCCTGGTTGTTTTGGAACTCACTCTGTGGACCAGACTGGCCTTGAACTCAGAGATCCACCTGCCTCTGGCTCTCCAAACTGGGATTAAAGGAGTGTGCCACCACTGTCTGGCTGAGATTACATATTAATCTAGTCAGAATGGTTATCATCAAGAAATTACAACAAATGCTGGCGAAGGGATGAGGAAAGAAGAATGTCTGTTCACCTTTGTGGAAATGTGACCAGGTACAGCTACTATGAAAATCAGTACAGAGAGTCCTCGAAAACTAAAAAGAGAGATATCACATGACTCTGTGATAGCAGCATTCCTGGGCAGGTACACAAAGACATAAAGTTAACACATCACAGAGCCATTAGCACACCCATTTATTGCTGCCTTAGTTACAAAAGCCAAGATAAGGAAGGAATCAGCTTTGCTGTCTATTAGCAGATGACTAGATAGTGAAAATGTGGCCTGTATACACAATGGAATACTATTCAACCCTGAAGAAAAGTGAAGTTATGTCATTTTTAGAAAAATGAACAGAATTTAAGACCATGTTAAGCAAAGTAAACCAGACTCAGAAAGACAAACATCCATGTTTCACTTGTATATAAACTGTATCTTTATAATTAAACATTATAAAAAGGATGACTTTCATCTTTCAGGTCCTTATAGTGTTTGTATCCTACCTATTTGAATTTCTGTGGTGCTCAAAGTCGTAACAAACACTATTTGTTCCATGAAGGTCTCCTCTCGAGTGAAGATGAAGACCTATGAGTCTGCATCAGAATCCATGTTCCTCTCAGAAATTTTAGACTACTTTGTTTTCAACAGAAGGAAAAGAACTCTCCTGGGCTCAGGGTGAGAAGGAGGGTTTACCTGCCCAACCGTGGACAAAGAGCTCTGTTTCCTGCCAACTTGCATTTTCTGAGCACTTTCTAAGTGCAAAGTAGAGCCATAGCCAAGGAACAGAAAACCTCAGCGAGGTACAGGGTGTGTGTGTGTGTGTGTGTGTGTGTGTGTGTGTGTGTGTGTGTGCACTCATGGTGATGTCTTCTAGGAAGGAAAGATCAGGATGCTTTTGTAGAGAATGTGTTCTTGAAATTGATTCTTCACACATAGGTATTTGCTTTTATTTGATATGTGTTTATTCTATTATTGGATATGCACCACACTAAGGCCTCCAGAAAACCAGGGAGAATAAGACAGCATGTCAGATTCTTTGGCTAAGCATGTTCCCAAGCACGGAAGGATGTTGCAGAGGAATCTATCTAAGGATGGCCATCTGAGGGATGTCTGAGGGAGGGGCTTATGCAGGTTTCCAGTAGAAAGGGGTAGGACTGAGCAGGGCTGAGAAGGACGCAGAGTGTGGTGATATATTACATATTTAATAAAACCTGAATTATTGGGGAGACAGCACACAGTCAAATCCTAGACAGACAGCTCAGGAAATTCTTGATCTTTGAGTACAAGGATAAATTCAATCACACACACCTTTAATCCCAGCACAGGGAAAGCTGGGAGTGGCGATCTACATCCTTAATCTCATAACTTCAGAGACAGAACTTCCTCTGTTTCTGTGAGTTCAAGACTAGCTATGAAATAGGGTAGTACATGCCTTTAATCCTAACCTGGATGGGATACAGCTGATGAGAAGGGTGTATAAAGCCTCTTAGGAACCCTGCAGAAATTACCGGGAGCAAAGCTAAGGAAGTTACAAGACAGCTGGGTGAGAATTGACTGTGGTGCTTCCTCTGATATTTCAGCCTTCCCCCGATATTTGGCTCTGAGTCTCTTTTTATACAACCCCATGTGCAACTATGGCAGAGTATCAAAGTGACAAGAGCAAAGGCCTTCTTGAAGCCAACATTGTGGTAAATGCATGGGTAAAGATGCCTGGAGGGCAGTAAACACTCTACTACATCTGAACAAATGCTTGTATGTAGGGCAAACATCCAAATGATCAGTGGGACACACTTGCAAAGAACACAGCCCTCAGTGAACTGCCATGCCTATTCACTTAACTTGTACTCATTCTCTGGTGAACTTGAATTCAATGGCCTAGAAGACTGCCATCATCAAGACTGAAAGCAAAAACATTCAACATCCCCTTGATGTTCATGAGGCATGGATTAGGAAAATCTGGAGTTTCAAGCATGATGACCTCTCTTTACAAATGACTGAAAAGCTCATTTTGAAAACAAGTTCTTTTGAAAAAAAGAAAGAGGAAATGGACTTTAACATCTATTAAACAACTGAGTTTTTCATCTTCTGCTAAGACAGAATTGACTCTTTCCCAGAAAACCACAATCCACACAGGAGAATAAGCGAGGCAAACATAAATGACGGGCAGGCAGCAAATACAAACTTCCTTAGTCCTTGATGGCAAAGTGCGGTCAGATAAAATGACTCATCACTAGCAAACTAGTTAAGCAGGGAAAACCCAGGAAGGTCACAGATACCACATTGACTATAAATTATCCTGGCTAAAGTTATCATGCCAAGCACTTTTTTGCTTATGTTATGGTGATAAACAGGAAATTCTCTTCTAGAATCTTGTCTTTTATCCCTCCTCTGAATACCCAGAATCACAGCTACACTTTAAGGATTCAGCCCAGCTTGCTAGCCACTGTTTTTCGTAGGGTAGAAACTGCTTGCTTCTGTGCTCCGTCTGTGTTATCATTGCTGCTCTGTGATGGAGTGCTCTGTACTCACTGTTCAGGACCCTGCACACAGCCTTCCCAATCGCACCCTTGGGGAGCTCCATAGGCCACGCACCAACACCCTCTTATTGCTGAGCCTTGTCACTCTGCTCTGAGTTTGCTCCAGCTTTTCAATAATCAAAGAAATGAGACTCTAGTTTGCATTATCAGACATACAGGACCTCCCCATACATACACACAATAAGACAGGACACCTGAGGAGGCTATGGGGGAATTTGACATGGAGAGTTCAGTTCAATGTAGGTACCAGGTGCTATATAACCTATAACTCTTAATAGTTGTACAGCTCTGGTGGGCCATGTGCTTAGAATTTTGTCTGAACTGGAAGTAAACTATTCTGATTCCAGTTGGCTTCAGTTGTAAATGATTGCAGAGGAAGAGTTTCCCAGAGCCAGGCCCCATGGGGTCCTGGGCAGTGGTGTCGGCCTAGCCACAGTTCAGGATCATTTCTTTTTTAAACATTCTTAATCACTAAGTTGACTTCTTGGCCATGATCTGGACTTGCTAGAGCTTTGTGGGGCTCAGTGGACTTATTTGTAAAAGAGAGGGTGGTGATGTGTGTGTGGGTGAAGCTACTCACTCAGACTGACACTTGGGTAATCGTAAGCCAATGACGTCCTCAGGTTGTGAAAAGAACTCAGGAAACGGAAATGGAGGTGATGGTTGCACAATATCGTAAATGGACTGAAATAGCTACTGAAATGTGCACTTAAAAACAGCCAAGATGGTAAGCTTTATTGCAATTAAAAACAGAGAAGATGTCAAGTGACTATGAATCTACCCCTAGGAGGAATCCAGAGGCTCCTTTGGAAAGTGCTTCAGCTCTGGGTCAGCTGAAGTGACATTGCTTCTCACTTCTGGTGTCACCTGGGCACATTTCTTAATTGTTTGGCATTCCCCATGCTTGTGTAAAGCAAAGAGGTGATGGAATGATTTGCTGAGATCAACTAAAACTCTGACTGTACTGGATATCCAACCACTCTGATTTGCCCAAGACTGTGGGATTCCTAGGACATGGGACCTTCAGTGTTAAATCCATGATGAATTCTGACAAAATGAGGATGATCAGTCATTGTTTTAGTCTTGTCTGGGATAATTAATACCATCAATTCTATGAGATTTAGAATCACTGAGAAGACAAGCCTCTGGCCTTGCCCATGAGAGATTATCTAGATTAGGTTCATTTCATGAGAAGATCTACCTTGATTGTAAGTGGGTATCATTCCGAGGATGGAACTCTAGACGGTCTGGAAAGGAGAACACTTGCACTCCATGTCTGCTTCCTGATATGGGGAAAATGTGAACAGCAGCCCTAAGATCCTGCTGCCGAGATTTCCCTGCTGTAACAGACTGCCCTGTGTAACTGTGAGCCACAGGAAACTTTTCCTCCCTTAGCTTGCTTTACCAGGTATTTTGTCACAGTGACAAGTCACTAGTGCCCTTGAATAGATCAGCAGTGAGGGCATCTATTGGTAGCAGGTACGGCTGCCTCCACTAACTCAAGGACAGTCTAGAACTTCATAGCTGTAAATCAGGTCCTATACTATGAGTTTTCTGTTGATTGCCTCATTTCATCCTCACAACCATAGCGTGCCAGGGAGTGGTTATCTCAGCTTTTCAGAGGAGGAAACTAAGCTGCTACAATCTGAATCCAGGCAACATTGGGTTACAATCTGATAATATGAAGTCTTAATAGGCCGTCCTCTGGGATAATGAGACTCTGTGGTAAAGAGATTGTCTGGTACACACAAGGTCCTGGACTCAATTTCCAACAAAACAAAAACAAAATGTGCTTCCCCCTTAAATGTATTCACACAGATCTTGGCAGGAGCTAAGTCCTTAAACTGTAACATCATTTAACATGATTCTATTGCCACCATATAGGAGGAAAAGGAGGCCTTCCTGGAGGCATAGCTGCAAGGGTTGATTAGTAATAGATTGATCTTCTATTCTACCACAGTGTCTTACTTATCTCATCATCGAAACAAAATACCAGACTAAAGCAACTTAAGGCAGGAAAAGTTTAATTTTTGGCTCATGGTTCCAGCGTATAGTCAGTTCATTGTGACAGGAAATTTGTGGCAGCTGGAGGCTAAGGCTGACAATCCCATTACACCAAGCCCAGAGTGTTCAATTGTCAAACCCTGCAGAAAACAATTTGACCAACTTGCATTGGAGTTAAGACTGCAAACTTATTCCTCAGATTTGAACAAACCCAGATCCATCTGTGTGAAGAATATGCAGGTCCAGGAAAGCCAGGGAAACCTAGTAGACTAACCCAGGCTGGAGGAGCTATGGCTGGTAAACAAAAGACTTGACGTAAGGCTATCCCTCCTACTTACCAAAGGAAATGCAAAACCTATCACAAGCGTCAATGTTTAACAGATGCATAAACATTTCAGATACTAATGATGACCCAAAGCATGCAAGTTACTGGAAACTGGTACACTCACCCATTGTTGGTGGCATTAGGGACCACACCCAGTGAGATCTTGTGTACTTATTAAGCTGATGAAGTGTGTGTAATAGCATACAAACGTGCTCAAGTGCGTGAGCCTAAGGGACAACAGCTGATTTTGGAGCTTTGGAGGGCTGGAGCTTGTGTTTACCACACAGTATAACGTTTTTGCATAAATGTCACTAAGAACTGGAAAAATAAAATCATCTGATGTCTTGAGTGGGGGAGGACTGTGGCAATTCTTCTCTCTCCACCCTCATTTCCATTCCTGCTATTTTATTTGTTTGTGTAATAGCCACAAGAGAGAGAACAACACTCCACTTGGCCAACTTTCCCACCCCCAGCTCTATTCTGGCCCTTGGCCTTTCTAACTTGCTGGGTCTAATTCCAGACTAAGCAACCATCCTGCTTCTGAACTCAGCTCTTGTCTCACCCCTCTCCTTCGGCTTCATCTGGCTCTATCCACAGCTCTTGGAGTAACACACACACACACACACACACACACACACACACACTTCTTGTTTATACTTGGCATAGACAACACATAACCAGGACAGGGCATGTTTAACCTAACACTTAGATGATTTCCTCTTCCTGGTAGTGTGTGAGAGTCCAATGTGTAAGTGGAAGTAAGGTGAGGAGAGACTAGCCTGATGTTCCAAAGCTATGGGAAGATCAATTGTGAGCTGGTTATTCACTAGGTAATGGTGAGACTTACAAGAAATAATAGAAAGATAAAGACAAGCATCCCAACCTAGTCTGAGGAAAAGACTGTGTTTTGTCTCTCAGGTCTCTAGAGAAGATAGAATATGAGTCAGAGGATCAAAGACAGCATCAGGTGTGTTCTTCATCCTGTAGATATAGATGGGTGGTGCTCAGCACTGAAAGAGAAGCACCCAGGATGAGTCAAATCACAGCTCACTCAAGCCAGTATCTCTTACTCTTCTTTATGGGCCAACTTTCTCAGGAGTAGTACAGAGCCTCTGGTCTTCCAAGCTTCTAGAACTTAACATTATGAGTCATTCACTTTGAGAGTGTGTTCTGATAGTAAATAGCTGTACAGTTTCCTGGAAGTAGAGCTGGGAAACCCATTGGAACCCATCCTCATCTCAGCCTGGATCACTTGGTCTCAGATCTGGCTTTACAGAACTTACATTTTCCATATTTACCTTGTGCTTATATATATTCATGGGCTGTGTATGAGCTTCTCAGGTGGGCATTGCTGTGGAAAGGACTGGAATTTCATCTGTAATTATCCATAACATCCAGACCTTTCACTTATATATCTGTTCAGAAACCATTTGTTGAAATGTTAATTCTTTTGTCTCTAATTTGAAACACTGCTTCATTATATATTATATTTTTTAAGAAAATAGTTGATATTTTAATGAAGAATTCATTGTTTAAAAATAACAAATGCCTAGCTTTACTCTAGGTCCCAAGGAGGTAGAAGAAACAATACCTTTGTAAAAAATACAGAGCTGGGGGACAAGCCCAGAGTGACTATCAAGGATGTTGAAGGGAGAGCAAGAATGTTAGAACCAGAGCATCCTAGTGATGATGCAGGAAGATGCGCTTTCCAGGGGAGGAGGTGGAAGACCAGATGGAACTCCTTCTGCATTTTAATCCATAGGCTTAGGCAAAATTCCTTGTTTATCAAATGCAACAGCCACAAAATGTCTTTATTACTAGCTGCTGTGGAGATCTGAGGAGTCACAATGTTTTAGTTCGAATGAAAGTCATTTGGCACCAGTCAGGCAAAGGGATGAAGGCTAGAGCAGAGAAGTGATGGATTTAATTGAAGGTCATACACACATGAAGAGAATGCAGGGGCTACAGTGGTCTGTGCTCCTAGCCAGGAATCTGATGATGGATACAGAAATCATTGTTATAAAATGTGTCCTGGTTATCACCTAACAAGGTCATCATCTGTTGCAGTATCATTGGCAAGGGAGATGACTGTCTTAGTGACCAGCAAATGCTCCAAACACTCCAAATCCCCAGAAACCTTTCTCCCAAGGGTCTTTGTCCCCATAGTGGTCATTGTCATTGTTCTCCACCTGCTTGTCTTCCTCTCAGGCTCCATGCCTTCTTTCCCCAAATGTCACTATCCATTGAAAGGCTCAGTCCCTTCTATCACAGGCACAGGATGCAGAGCCCCAGGACATGCTATGGGAGACAGGACACAGTGAAGGAAGTGTAAGGCTGGGGTTAGGAAACTTAGGTCAACATGACAGCCTCAGGGCAAGATGCCTTAGTGTCCCTGAGAATCACTGTCCTTGACTCAAAGTACAGGCCTTGTCCAAAATGTCTTGTGGAAATCTGGGGTTCCTTGTTACCAGTAAGAAAACTGAGGCATGGAGAAGCTAATTGTCACAGGGAATACATAGTTGAACCATGATTTAGCTTTGTTATGATGACAACAAGACACTGAAATCTGGTGGGCCTCTGGGAAAGTGCCAACACAATGCTACTGCCCACACAGGAGGGTGGCACAGAAATACAGCTAAAGAAGGTGGCTAAAGAGTTAGGATCTGAACAGAGGCATTTATGCATCCCAGCATCCCCCTGTAAAACAGAGGAGGGGCTACTCAGGGTGAGATCTAAGATACCCAATTCCAAAGGGAGACATTTTCCTATCAAATCCTGGGCTCTCCCAACATCATGTGGTGTCTATTTAGATCAATAGACAACAATCTAGAGGAGGTTTAGGACTTCCAGATCTGATAAGTACTGGCTGTTTGGCAAAGTATTCTCAAAGATGAAGAGAGTTAGTCAGAAACAACTGAGGCATGTTCTTTGTTTTCCAAAGGAACTAACTCAATATATTCAAAGGTCACCAGGAAAAGAGATGAGTTCAGTCATGTTATAAACACTGAAGTTCCTGCAACTTATCTCAGCTAGATGGCAAGAGTCAATGTTGGCTCTGCTCTGTGTGTCAGTGTGCATATGTTATATGTGTGTCATGTAGACATGGTGTGTGAGTGTGAGGGATGTATAGTGTGCATGTAGTATGTGATATGTGTGGTGTGTACCAATGTGTGCATGTGTATGGTGTGTATAATGTGTATTCAGTGTAATATGTGATGTGTGTACATGGTGTGTGTATTCTGCATCTTTTAAACCTCTGCCTAAAGTCTCTTGTCTTTTAAAGTGTAATTCTCAAATCCAGCTATTACATTTTCTAGACCTTAGAAAAATCCCACAATGGGGCTTCCCCAGAGGACTATAAATTTGAGTTTCCCTGGAGTGTAAGGCTCTGGTTTTGATTTTTTACAGTTCCCTAGAGGGCTTTAAAGGCTAGAGACATAGTATTCTAAAACATTGGTTCTGATCTCCCCATACCCACAGAACCACCTGAAGGGTCAAGTCCAAGAGAAGCTCCTGACATCTCCAGTTCTACAGATAGGGTCAGGGTTAAAGAACATTTACAGCCCATTTTCCGTGAGAATGCTAAGGTTGATTGGTGCAACACTTTACATCCAGTGCACTGGGACCACTCCCATGCTGTGCTCTCGGTTTCCCCAGAAAACCTGGACCTCTTGGTACTCCAGATATACTTCAAACCCTTCCATCACCTTCTCTGGGCATATTACAAGTATTGTTGCCAACAATGTTTTATGTTGTGTATCTTAATAGAGATTCACACGAGGCCACTAGGAAGTCTGAGAAACTCCTATTACTGCTTCATAGTAAATATGGAAGTCAAAGACAGAGCCTGAGATCTGACTCCTTTTCTCTCACATCATACACAGTCTGCCCCTTGGAGCAGAGGAAAACCCAGAAATAGATATGGCAGTCCCCATGGGGGTCATAACTCTGATCTAAGAACACAGTACCTAAGCTTTTTTCAGGAACCGTGTCCAGCAACAGGCAGAAATCTCAGAATGCAGAGAGAGAGAGTCTCATCTGGATCCAAACTGGTTGAGACCAGATAGGCCTAGAATTCAGGCAGCTCTTCACTCTTTATAAGGGCTTCTATCCATTGTTTTCCCCACAGCAAGGTCATTAAGGTATCTGATGCCATTCTGGTATTTGAAAACATTGGAGTCATACCACCTACATAAAATCACATGAGTGGATCCTTTTTATGTTGTGAACCATCTATGATGGCTAGTTTTGAGTGTCAACTTGAATTAAGGAAATTGGGTGTGCTGGTGAGGGGATTCCTGGAAGAGGTTATTCGTTGATTTAGTAAACTAAGCAAAGTCAACCTTCACGAGTGTAGTCATGTGTCATGTAATTAGCTGAGGGCTAGGGAAGAATTATAGGGGGGAGGAAGGGATTCTTCTGTCTCTTTCGCTAGAACACCTACTTTTTTCTATTTTTAAATGGCAGTGCTTCTGGCTCTCAGGCCTGTGCCTTGGACTTGAAACCACACCAGTGGCTCTTTCAGGCCTTTCAGGCCTCAGGCTTAGACAGGGACCACAGCATTGCAGATGGCAAATAATAGACATTTTCAGGGTCTGGCCATTAACAGTACAGCTTCCTATACATCTCCAAATGCCCTAGTGGTCCTTCTTCCCTGGGAATCTTCAGCTTTTCTTAGATAGCATGATGTGATAAACCAAGGCATTCTTATTTTATAAAGTTCCACTGGATATGTGTGGGTGGTCCACTCAAGTAGAATCAGGCTGGCATCAGAATTCATAGATATCCCAAATCTAGGAACATGTGCTGTATTTTCTTATGGCAAATAAATACCAGAGCTCTCCTTTTTTTTAGGTCCAAATGGTCATTAAAAGAAACCAATTTAGAAGCACAGGTGAGCACTGTAATTTTGTGTGTAGTAGGGAGAATTGCATAGAATAGGGTGGATGTGCTTGCAATGTTTACTGCAATTCTGGTTTTCCATTGTAATCCACTGGGGTGTTTTAACAGTGATGTTGCCACCCATTCATTATTATGATTAAATTGGTTTGGGTTGTGGCTTAGTTAGTTTTTAAAATATCTCATCCCTAAGTATGCATGTATGAACATATTTAATGTACACATGTATATACAATGTGAATGTATTTAATGTATACATTTAGTAGGAACAAGATTGGATAGAATGCACATAGTTTTACATTTTCTTTTTACACTTTACTAGGAAGTATTCCACAAATTTTATAATTCAGATATTCTTTTCTAGGATCATTAAAATATCTAAGCAGTACTCTATCATGTGGATTAATAAATGACATGATTTATTTAACATTATTCTGCTATAAGGTGTATATGTTACTTTCCCCAGCATTATAAATAATGCTGTAATAGTAATCTATTACATCAGCCACTTTGCACCCATTAATAATTATTTCCTGAGGAAATGCACTTCTTCAAACTTTGTTGACATGAGAGGTAGAAAATTACATTGCAATACTCTTCTTTAAAAATAAAAATTATGGATGACATTGAACATCTGCATATGTGTGATAGATTAAATGGGTTTGTTACCTTTGTTTTAGTGTTTCTCTTTCTTTTTTAAAAAATAATCTGCTTGGTTTTTTTCTGAAATACTTCTTGCCCTCCTTTAGTTTCCATATTTGGAAAGATATGAAATACTTGACTTTCTGGAAATGTCTTATTTCTGGGTTATTAAGCCTTATGGTACCCATGTCTTCCTTCACAACCCAAAGAGTACATCTTTCAGTTATGCCTACCACGAAGCACCAGGATGTCATCATTGGACAGGTGAGACTCTTTGGGACGAAAATACCAGGAGCTAGTAGCTCCTGATATTAGACTAACACAGAAATCGGAAAAAAATAGGGGACATGCTCCTCTATCTTCCCCTTCTTTTTTGGACTCTCTGTCTTCTTTTGACAAGGGACTCGGGTAAAGCAGTCCACTGACTCCCATGCCTAATCCCTCAGCAGCTCATAGAAGGGTGGGTCCTCAAGATGCAGCCCTCCTGTGCTGTGATCTCCCCAGATGCGACTTCCATGTATCTTCCCAGCTCATACTACTAGTGACCTGACCGTGCAGTACATCCCATCCAAATGGTTCATCCCCATCGATGGTCTACTTTCATGTCTTTGGGAGAGTCTTCTTTCCCGCTGACCACTGTCTCCTGTGCTTTAAGAAAGCTATTTAACTTCTGGTTTTGGAAGAAGACTCCATAAATGTCTTCCAAGTTGATAGTAACACCAGATGGTAAAATAATATTAGACAACCACGATTATGGAATGTTTTAGTTGGCCTATCTATGACATACATGAGACAATCAACTTGACCTTTGGTGAAATCTGACATTGTAACTTACTGAAACTCCCCCACCAAGATCTCATGCTGTCCTCACCTATAACTCCCTGATCCTGTGGAGTTTGTGTAGTGGTTACATTGACCACAACATAGGACATCAGAGGGTTGTTAACCAGGCTTTGCCTCTTCAGACTTGGGAATGCCTGGGAAGGTGCATGCCATCTAGAATAAAACAAGCCAGGGGCAATCTCCCAGTGGCTTTCCAGTTTTGCTTGCTTCCTGTGTATGTGAATTGCTTCTCTTCTGTCCCCACTTTGAGTTCTAGCTAGTCATTCACACATCAGAAGCATGTAGCTGACCCTTCTTAGAACACCTTAGTCAACACTAACCCAGAAAAAGTTTTGTAGGAATCTGTCCCCATGAAAATAGGTTTGTCGGCTGTCTGCAGAATCCCAGCGCACTCTGGAGCAGGGGCAGGTAAACTCTGCCCCTGACCACATCCACAGTTCCTGCTGAGGGAATTTGCACGGCACCCCGCCACGACCTCGAACTGAGCAAACCAACTACAGGGGTCTCTGAAGGGCAGATTCAGACCCCGTCCAGCGGTGAGGAGGGGGCAAGAGGCCTCAGCGCCTATATCCCAGCCTGGGAGGGAGAGTTGAGCTCCCATTGCTTCTGATTCCACTCCCAGGACCCAGTGCTGTCTGCAGAATCCCAGCACACTCTGGAGCAGGGGCAGGTAAACTCTGCCCGTCACCACACCCACAGCTCCTGCTGAGGGAATTTGCACGGCTACCCACCACGACCTCAAACTGAGTGAACCAACAACTGCAGGGGTCTCTGAAAGACAGAATCAGACCCTGACCAGAGAGGTGACAGGAGGCACACAAACCTGAGTGCCACAACTGACCAGGACCCATCTAATCGTGAACCACTGAAGCCATGGGCAAACGTCAGTGCAAAAAATTACATAATAATACAAAGGACAACATAGTAACTCCAGAAGAGAGTGGCGATCTTCCAAATACAAGATCTGAACTGAGCAATGAAGAGGAAACAGAAGGAAGCAACACCAAAAATTCCTTTTTGATGATCATCGAAGCTCTAAAAGAAGATATGAAAAAAAGCCTTAAAGAAATAGAAGAAAATACAAACAAAAAATTGGAAGAGATGAACAAATCTATGAAAGAAACATGTCAGGAACTAAAAGCTGAAATAAAAGCTGAAATAGAAGCAATAAAAAAGGTGCAAAATGAGGCAAAAATGGAAATAGAAAACCTGAAGAAAAAAGCTGGAACTACAGATACAAGCATAACAAACAGAGTTCAAGAGATGGAAGATAGAATCTCTGAAGTGGAAGACTCAGTAGTTCAAATAGATATATCAGTCAAAGAAAATAGTAAAACTAAAAAAGCCATAACTCAAAATGTTCAGGAAATCTGGGACATCATGAAAAGACCTAATTTGAGAATAATAGGAACAGAAGAAGGAGAAGAATGCCAGCTCAAAGGCACAGATAATGTTTTCAATAAAATCATAGAAGAAAACTTTCCTAACCTGAAGAAGGAAATGCCTATAAAGATACAAGAAGCTTACAGAACGCCAAATAGATATGATCCCCAAAAAAGTCAGCACGCCACATTATAATCAAGCCACAAAACATACAGAACAAAGAAAAAATTTTAAGAGCTGCAAAAGAAAAGGGCCAACTCACATATAAAGGCAGACCCATCAGAATAACGCCTGACTATTCAATGGAAACCATGAAAGCTAGAAGGGCTTGGTCAGAAGTTATACAGACGCTAAAACAGCATGGATGCCAAACTAGAATACTATACCCTGCAAAATTATCAATCACCATAGATGGAGTAAACAAGGTATTTCAGGACAAAGTCAGACTGAAAGAATATCTATCTACCAATCCTGCACTACAGAGAGTATTAGAGGGAAAACTACAACCTAAGGACCCACGAAATCACAAACAATCAATAAGTCCACAGAAGAATACTCTAGAGAAAGGAAATACAAACAAGTTACCACCAAAAATGGCAGGAAATATGAATCAATGGTCACTAATTTCCCTTAATATCAATGGACTCAACTCTCCTATAAAACGTCACACACTAACAAGATGGATACAACAACAGAAGCCATCCTTCTGTTGCC